>JAHWFP010120743.1:0-25364 GCA_023313725.1 Lithobius niger | reverse complement strand
GAATAGATCCACACCTTTCAGAAAATCTTAAGCATGTCCATTTCGGGGTATTAGAGGGGTCGCAAGAGCACTTTGAATTTGAAAATCAGCATACGCTTTCATCGCTACGCCATACCTCTTCACCTTTAAATGGGCGCAGGATGGTCCCAAACTAAGTTAAACGATTTCGGTTAAGGTTGATGGAAAGAATAGATCCATACCTTTCAAAAAATCTTAAGCATGTCGATTTCGGGCTATTAGAGGAGTCGCAAGAACCGAAAATCGGCATACGCTTTCATCGCTATACCATACTTCTTCACCTCTTAACGGGCTTAGGACGTTCCGAATCTAAGTTAGACGATTTAGGTTAGGATTGATGGAAAGTATAGTTCCCCACCTGTCAGAAAATTCTAAGCATGTCCATTTCGGGCTATTAGAGGGATCGCAAAAGCATATCGAATTCGAATTCATTTTTAAATGGGCATAGGACGTTCCCTATCTAAGTTAAACAACTTCGGTTAGAGTCGGTGGAATGAATAGTTCCCCACTTTTCAGAAAATTCTAACCATGTCCATTTTGAGCTATTAGAGGGGTCACAAGAGCACCATACCTCTTCACCTTTAAATGGGCGTAGGATGGTCCCAATCTAAGTTAAACGATTTCGGTTAGGGTTTATGGAAAGAATAGATCCACATCTTTCAGAAAATCCTAAGCATGTCAATTTCGGGCTATTAAAGGGGACACAAGAGCACTTGAATTCAAAAATTACCATACCCTATGGCCACTATACCATTACTTCTGCCCCTTTAAATGGGCTTAGGACTGTCCGTATCTAGGTCAGACTTTTTAGGATGGGGTTGATGGAAATAAAAGATCCCCACTTTTCAGAAAATACTAATCATGTCTATTTCGGGCTATTAGAGGGTTCGCAAGAACACAACGAATTCGAAAATCACCATACACTTTTGCCGCTATGCCATTACATCTTCACCTTTAAATGGGCTTAGGACATTCCGCATCTAAGTTAGACGATGTCGGTTAGGATTAGTGGAAAGTATAGTTCCCCACCTTTCAGAAAATTCTAAGCATGTCCATTTCGGGCTATTAGAGGGATCGCAAAAGCACATTGAATTCGAATTCGAATTCATTTTTAAATGGGCATAGGACGTTCCCTATCTAAGTTAAACAACTTCGGTTAGAGTCGGTGGAATGAATAGATCCCCACTTTTCAGAAAATCTTAATCATGTCCATTTTTAGCTATTAGAGGGGTCACAAGAGCACTTTGAATTCGAAAATTACCTTGCGCTTTTCCACTACGGCATTACATTTCACCTTTACATGGGCGTAGGATGGTCCCTATCTAAGTTAAATGATTTAGATTACGATTGATGGAAAGACTAGATCCTCAGCTTTCTGAAGATCCTAAGCTATTAGAGGACTAAGCTATTATTGGCTATTAGAGGACTCCCAAGAGCACTTTGAATTCGAAAATCACCATACGCTTTCGCTGCTATGCCATTACCTCTTCACCTTTAAATGGATGTAGGACAGTTCCTTTTTAACTTAAACAATTTCGGTTACGATTAATGGAAAGAATCGAGCCACAACTTTCCGAAAATACTAAGCGTGTTCAATTAGGGCTATTAGAGGCTCACAACAGCTCTCTGAAAATGAAAATTACTATAACTACCTATTGAAAAAAGGATCGTTCGCCCAAATTAAGGGTGATATACTTTAAATACGATTTTGGGGTTCAAAGGTTGCTTTCACGTAAAAGATATAAAAGTCCAGAATTGTGTCCAGAATAATGTACTGAACGGTTTTGCGTCACATTATGCTTTTGATTTGTTGACGGTTACAGAATTACAGCAAAAAAAAACTTTTTTTGGGGGGGGGGGAGGGAGTAACTCCTTAACCGTAAACATAATTCTGGACTTTTACATGTTTTACATAAATGTAGCCTTTCAACCGTAAAATTGTATTTAAAGTGTATCACCCTTAATTAGCAAAAACGATCTCTTTTTCAATTGGTTGTTATAGTGATTTTTGTGTTCTTGCGAGCCCTTTAATAGCCAGAATTGGACATGCTGAGGATTTTATGAACGGTGGGGATCAATTCACTCCATCAATCGCAACAGTTATTGTAACTTAAAAAGGTACTGTCCTACGCCCATTTAAAGGTGAAGAGGTGATGGCATAGCGATAAAAGCGTATGCTGATTTTCGAATTGAAAGAGCTCTTACGACCCCTTTAATAGCCCAAAATAGACTTACTTAGGATTTTCAGAAAGCTGGGGATATATTCTTTCCATCAATCCTAATCTAAATCATTTAACTTAGATAGGGACCGTCCTACGCCCACGTAAAGGTGAAATGTAATGGGGTAGTGGAAAAGCGCAAGGTGGTTTTCGAATTCAAGGTGATTTTCGAATTCAAAGTGCTCTTGCGACCCCTCTAATAGCTCAAATGGACGTGATTAAGATTTTCTGAAAGGTGCTGATCTATTCTTTCTATCAATCCTAACAAAACAGTACTTATATTATACGAAGCGGCCTCACGACACTTTAAGGTGAAAAGTAATGGTATAGTGGCGAAAACGTACGATGATTTTCGAATTGAAAATGCTCTTGCAACTCCTCTAATAGCCCGAAATGGACATGCTTAGGATTTTCTGAAAGGTGTGGATCTATTCTTTCCATTAACCCTAACCGAAATAGTTTAACTAAGATTGGGACCATCGTACGCCCATTTAAAGGTGAAGAGGTATGGCATAGAGATAAAAGTGTATGCTGATTTTCGAATTCAAAGTGCTCTTGCAACCCCTCTAATAGCCGGAAATGGACATGCTTAGGATTTTCTGAAAGGTGGTGATGTATTCTTTCCATCAACCCTAACCAAATCGCTAGGAATCGTCCTACACACACATAATGGTGAAAGGTAATGCCATAGTGGCAGAAGCGCAAGGTAATTTTATAATTCGAAGTGCTCTAGCAGGCCCTCTAATAGCCCAAAATGGCATGCTTAAGATTTTCTGAAAGGTGTGGATCTATTTTTTTCATCAAGCCTAACCGAAATCGTTTAATTTAGATTGGGACCATCCTAAGCCCATTTAGAGGTGAACACGTGGTGGCGTAGCGGCGAGAGAGTAAGGTGATTTTCAAATTCAAGTGCTCTTGCGACCCCTCTAACAGCCCAAAATGGATATGCTTACGCTTTTCTGAAAGGTGTGGATCTATTCTTTTTATCAACCCTAACCGAAATCGTTTAACTTAGATTGGGACCATCCTACGTCCATTTAAAGGTGAAGAGGTATGGCGTAGCGATGCAAGCGTACGCTGATTTTCGAATTCAAAGTGCTCTTGCGACCCCTCAATAGCCCGAAATGGACATGCTTAGGATTTTCTGAAAGGTGGGGAGCTATTCTTTCCATATAGTTTAATTGTTTCGAAAAGCACTTACTGCTAACCTCTGTTACGTGTTTTCAAATTTTTTAGAATAAATATAAAAACAGTTGTTGTGGTCTAAGTAGCACTGTACGTTTTTGTATTGATTTGCAGACACCTTACTTTTCTAAATCACTTCCGGCTGACATATTTACATAAGTTTAGTAGCATTGTAAAGGTGGCTTAATTACAAACGTGTTTTAATCATCCAGAAGCCAATATACAACTCTTTTGGAATCCGATAACACAGTTGAAAGCATAACGGTATGTTGCATTTCATCGAAAAAACAGCCATATTGGAAAATGGCGGCTGGAAAATTCGGATGAAGTTTCTCAGATGTCTACCTCTGTTTTTTAAAATCTACTGTAATGTGCCTTACCACTGTAACAGGTTTCATCCGTCCACTCAAAAATTCCTACGGGGGTATAGGCCAGGGACTGGATTATTTTCTTGTACTATTCACATAAATTTTTAGTGGGCACATGCAGTGGTGTAACTACAATGCTGCTGGGCCTGCAGTCGCAGGGGGGTGCAGACAAAATGGGGAAAAGTGTATGCTTTATGGAAATACAAATCAAAACGATTACTGAAAACAGTTTAATACCCACATTGGATAAAAAAAAGCATAATAATTTTAAATACAGTAAGTGTTCTAAATTGTTCAATAAAATGTAAAGGTAGGATGACTATTCGGAAATCACTTAACCCTTACAGTTAAACTAAATCTTTCAAATAAACTTTACAAATGTTTGGAAAGGTCTTGGGTGTGGAGCACAGCCAGTATCAATAACATGTTTAAATAAGACGTGTACTGAACTATACGTTTTAGCAACATAGGCTATTATGGTTGATGTTGAACCACATGGATACACTTCTGTCAATTAATAATCCATTGAAAAAAACATATCCATGTGGTATCAAGCAACCATTCAGTCACTTGCCTAGACTGAAGTTGGCTTAGTTTCGTTAGCAGATCAGTCAAAGGCAAGTCATTCGAACCATGCGATGCATTCTTAAAATTATTTTAAGAACGCATCGTTTAGTTTGAAAGATTTTACTGTTTACCTTGTGTTCCTCTTTCCCTTATAAAAGCCAACTTCAGCCTATAGGTAAGTGGCTGAATGGATGCTTGATATAGCTTGAATTATTATCATTAAAACTTAAAAGTGAATCTAGCGATTACTATTACTTTGGAATTAAAAGTTAACTGTAAACTCAGATTATTCAGCAAAATAAATGTTGTATTACCCCATGTCAGTACTAAGTGAGAGATCGCCCAGGCGGTTTTATGCCAAAATACCCCCTGAAAGAAAACGTGTGAGTCTTGGAAGACGCTTGCACGATTGATCGTATGTAACTTTTAGAAGCACGCTGGCAGTTCGCCCATCAAGTTAGTTATAGATTAGAAAACAAAAACTATTTGTTTGATGTTAAGGTATGCAAGGTTTAACTGAATCAAAGTCAAAGCAGCAAAGGAACATAAATAAATAAGCTTTCCTGTAAGGTTTCAGATACCACAATGTCCCTAAAGTATTAAGTCCACGTGAAAGCTTACTGCTGCCGTTAAACAATGCAACCACCAAAAAAAAAAAAAAACCTGCAAACCCTAGAAAAGAGGAGCCAACATATATTTAATGTATTATTTCGTCAGTTTTTAATACAATGAAGATTAAAGTAGTGCACATCTTTGAAATGTTTGAGTGCCTAAAGATAGAATTATAATATCAAATTTCTCTGTACGTAATGCTTAGATTATTGAGTAATATAGTTCTTATATTGGTTAAATTTAAAACCATGCACACCTTTCAGTTAATAGGAATCAGTTAGGAGTCAAGTCATCTCCTTTCAGTTCATCATCCTACAGACGATACGTGGCGATTAGGTTCTTACTGTTTTTCAGTGATGATGTTAAAGCCACCAATCACTAGTTCACCTAAGTAAAACTGTAAGAAACATTGAAACATTTTGTTTTGGTGGCTGCAAAGATTTCACAAGGTTTCACAGATAAGTTACACAACGTAAGGTTTCACATGAACTTAAAATGACACACCTTCTCACTAATTTCGAGCATCATGCGCAAAACAACTTTTGCAACATTTTAAAGAGTGAACATAGCAAAACCGCTTCTAATGAGGATAAAATAGAAAAATGAATGCTTTTGCAACATTTATATACATTTGAACTAGTGTTGCAAACCTGAGCCATGCAGGAAAGCCAACCAGGAGAAATGTATCTTTAACACTTCAGGGACATTGTGGTATCTGAAACCTTAAAAGCTTATTTGTGTTCCTCAGTTGTGTTCTTTAGCAATAGTTAAGATTTTTCATTTACCCATTAATCTAATACTGACGGGATTAGCCTGGCGGTTGTTTGTTCGGCGGGGGTAATATCACTACTTTCTAAGGAGAACACTTTTCGGTTATGCTTGGCAAACCATGTAGTAACTTGGTGGCAGCCATTATTGTTCGATATCACTACTTTGATTGCTGAAACTTGACGGGTTCTTTCACCATTGTGGGTTTTGTTTCTGTATAAACTAACTAGTGGAAAGCCCGAACCAAAATAGGTCGGAAATGCCTATAAAATGATTGGATCCACTAACTACACAGCATTACAAAATGAGAGACCAACACAAGAGACCACTGGGAGACTCCGAAGTGGCACGACCAATTGAAATTTCCATTTCTACGAAGAGTACATCTGCGGCAGTATCTCGCTCAGATAAAAGAACCAGCTTTCTATAAGAGAACTGGTTTAGTATGAAGAGATCATTGTATAAACGTGTCTATAGAAGTCCAACACCAAACCACCCCTCCCCCCCAAAAAAAAAATATATATATATCACACTGTTTGACTCGTCTGGCCTTGATAACGACCAATAATTTGTACACAGCTAAACTGGCAAGAAACTAACATAGAACTGGCATGAAACTGGGGAGAAACTAGCAAAACTAACATGACCTAGCAAGAAACTGACACGAACTGCAAGAAACTAACATGAAATTATCAAGTATGAAAGAAGGAAGGGTATGGGAGACGCAAAGAAAATGGTTATTTGCACCTATTCCTAAACAAAGTATGGCCTTAATAAGGACCAACAATTTGCAGACAGATAAAAAGGCAAGAAACTAATACAAAACTAGCAAGAAACTAACATGAAACTAGCAAGAAACTAATACGAAACTAGCAAGAAACTAATACGAAACTAGCAAGAAACTAAGACGAAACTAGCAAGAACTATTGCGAAACTCACAAGAAACTAACATGAAACTGTAAAGAAACTAACTTGAAACTAGCAAGAAGCTAACATGAACTAGTAAAGAAACTGACATGAACTGCCTGATATAGCAAGAAACTAACACAAAATTATCAAGTATGAAAGAAGAAATATGGGAGACGCAAATAAAATGGTTATTTATACCCATTACTAAATAGAGTCTGGCCTTGATAGGGACCAATAATTTGCAAACAGATAAAAAGGCTAGAAACTAATATGAAACTAGCAAGAAACTAACATGACCTAGCAAGAAACTGACACGAGCTTCAAGAAACTAGCAGGAAACCAGCATGAAATAATTATCAAGTATGAAGGAAGGAAGGGTATGGGAGACACAAACAAAAAGGGTATTTGCTCCCATTCTGTTTGTCATTCGATAACTCGCTCATTTTCAACTTTCAACTGCTGTTGTGACATTAAAAAGAAAGGTGTTTGACTCCAATTAGATTCATTTGAAAGGTGGGTAATTTAAAAGATCTGCCACTATTAGGGACCAAGTTATGCCTGTTTTACTAAGGTCTTGTATCACAGTTTATCCGACAAAAGTCTGCCGTTGATAAGGACCAACAATTTACACACAGCTAAACTGGCAAGAAACTATCAAAAACCAAAGATGAAACTAGAAATTTACAAGAAACTAGCAAGAAACTAACACAAAACTAGCAAGAAATTCACACGAAACTAGCAACCAACTAGCAAGAAACTAACATGAAATTATGCAGTATGAAAGAAAAAAGGGTATGGGAGATGCAAACAAAATGGTTATTTGTATTCATTCCTAAATAAAGTCTGGTCGTGATTAGGACCAACCATTTGCAGACATAAAAAGGCTAGAAAATAATATAAAATTAGCAAGAAATTAACGTCACCTAGCAAGCAACTGACACGAATTGCAAGAAACTAGCAGGAAACTAATATGACATTATCAAGTATGACGGAAGGAAAGGTATGGGAGATGCAAACAAAAGGTTATTTGCACCCATTCTTTTCGCCATTTGATAATTCGCGCATTTTCAACTTTCAACTACTGTTGTGACATTTCTCAGTAAGGTGTATGACTCTAATTTCATTTGACTCTAATTTCATATGACTCTAGGTTCATTTGAAAAATAGGAATGTCGTCTTTGCGTCATGGGTAATTTAAAAGGTCTACCACTGTTAGGGACTGAGTTATGCCTGTTTTTCTAAGGGCTTGTATCACAGTTTATCCGACAAAGTTTGGCCTCGATAAGGACCAACAATTAGTACACACTAAACTGGCAAGAAACTATAAAAAACAAAGACAAAACTAGTAAGAACGAGCACAAAACTTGCAAAAAAACTATCATGAAACAAGCAAGAAATTAACAAGAACTAGCAAGAAACTAACACAAAACTAGCAAAAAACTGACAGGAAAATAGTAACCAACTAGCAAGAAACTAACATGAAGTATGAAAGAAAGAAGAGTATGGGGGAGGGGGACACAAGTAAAATGTTTATTTGTACCCATTACTAAATAAAGTCTGGCCTTGATAAGGACCAACAATTTGCAGACAGATTAAAATGCTAGAAACTAATAGGAAACTAGCAAGAAACTAATATGAAACTAGCAAGAAACTGGTACGAACAAAAAACTAACATGAACTTCGAGAAGCAAGCAAGAAACTAACATGATACGATCAAGTATGAAAGAAGGAAGGATATGGGAGATGCAAACAAAAGGGTTATTTTCATCATTCCTAAACAAAGTCCAGCCTTGATAAGGATAAAAAATTTGCTAACAGATAAAAAGGCTAGAAACTCATATGAGACAGCAAGAAACTAACATGACTTTGTAACGTCTTTAATTAAGTCTTAGTTATAAGTCTAGGGTAAGGATTCCGTTACATCCAAATTTCAAGCTAACTGATATAAATTAATATAAACACCAGCTTAGCTATCACAACTAAATCTTAAACACATTAAGATATTACCGTAATAAGAATTGGCAAGATTCTTATACTCAGGTGCCAGGGCTACCCTGTAACGTTGGTTACAAAGCACTCCCCCCTTCAGCCGAGTTGTAGTGTGTCGGACCGAACCATAGCTCTCCAAGTGTACGCGTAGTTCCTCCTGCGGCCAGGTGTTGTGTCGGCCCCGAATGGACCTTACACCGAGTTTATATAGCAAGGCGCTACAAAATAGTCTAAAAATATATATTACGTAACGCCTAAACTAGTTTAGAGTCTAAGAATATAGGCAGGGTTTCTGTTCAGAGAAGGACCTGTGAACACCTGTGTAGAACAGCTGTGTTTACTTAAGGAGGTTGTTCATAGTCTAGCTGTACGGTTTAACGCCCCAGACGTACACCTGCATGTATCTCAAGTAGGTCATGTTATGTCTGGTCTAAAACGTCCTTGACTAGCCTCTCTTCCCAGTAGCCTAACCCAACACTTTTACTCTTAATTTAGTAATGGGTCAGATTGCGTAAGGTTAAGGCCTGTAGCGAGCTGGGTCGTTACATCCGCTGCCCCCTTTGCGATTCTACATCCAAAACTAAGATACATATACATAAAATAACACTTTTGCCAATATAAAAAAAAAAGTTGCTTAAAATTGAAAAATACCTTAGATAGCTTCTGGATAACAAAATACCCCTAACAAACCTAAGTCGGAATTCATCTACCTCATGCATAACCTCCACATAGATATAAAAATAGAAAGTTATACAGCTGCAAGGTAGGGAAAATCCTCAACCAAGCTTTAAAACGCAGGACATGCAAAATCATAACAGTTCTTTAGGCTAACCCAAGCGGTAGCATAAAACGTCGTTACGAAATTATCACACACTCGGTAAGTCCGGTTAATAAAAAAACCACAGCCAATACAACCATAACAGAAAAAAAGTAGGATAAAAAAAAATTGGTTAAGAAGATCTAAAAACCAGTGCTGCAGAGAAGTAGCTAGGAGGAAAGGAAACCCATGCATGTGAAAATACTTACAACAAAGTCACGCAGAAACAACCAGTTAATCCACTTACTCCTTTAATCACACAACTCACTACCTGCTACAACAACTGCGCACTACACATATTCACAGACTACACAGGGGACACAAATCACTGGACTGATGGACAAAAAATAGAAAAATAAGGTCCACGAGTCCACAGTCCCCCTCAACAGTGTACGTACGCTTAATGCTAGTCTGCAGGATCAATGCAGGTCCTAGCTAAAACTATCAGGGCTGTCATCCCCCGAGGATATATCCGGCGAATCGCTGGTGCTGTCCAATACCATCGTTGACAGAGGAGACTCCTTGCCACGCAGACACGAGAGTTCGTTGGTCGGGGAAAGTAAGTCTAGCTCGTCGGTGTTGTACGTCACGTGGCGAGCCGAAGATGTAGATGGGAAAGCAAGGGTGTCGTGCGCCCCAGCCGAGCAAAAGCAGTCCCCAAAATGCACGTCGGCTTCTTTGGCGATCATACTTGCAGACTCAAGCCCGTCTCGTCCTAAAGCAGCATCTGAGGTGAAGGTGACGACCGGTAACGAGTTTAAATACTCCATGGCGTCGTCTGAAAGTTCCAGAAATATCGCCTCTGGTAACTGGTCCGTGTCACCAGTAGATGACATCGCAACAGGTGGCGCCAAGCTCCCATCGCAAAACCGCTGGGCCAAATACCTCTTAGGTTTGAAGGAAGGCTCCAATGGCCACCGCATGCTGTAATGCAACGCTGATTCCTCTCGACGCAGCTTCTCCCTCCTTCCTTCCTTTGGTTGCTGGTAAGGGCGGTAACGCTGTCCAGCCTCTACCCCTTTTATGAAACATGGGCATACATCGTAACGTTGTTCCACCAACCTACAATCCTCATTGCACTCGCAGTCCATGAGACAAGTCGACAGCACAGAAGGCATCTTTAAACATGTGTGTATTGGTGAAAATCCAACTGCGCACTGTCTTCCCAGCACCCACATCTGTATCTCGTCACTGCAGCCAGGTACGTAAAACTCATGAATATATATTATTTGCAGTGAAGTGGCTGATAAGGCGAACTGGGGGTTATTGAACAAAGTTGGCCCCTACAGTTCGTTCCCTTAAAAGTCACCTCCAGTAATGTCAAATCCGGCACAACATCTCGGAATTTGGCAGTTTCTACAATTCCGAAAACCAAAAAAAACCCATGTGCCATCCATTTCCACCCAACATCCCGCTTTCTCAAACCAGCTTTGCAAAAGCCCACTCCCTCAGGTGACCTTCATAAACTCAGTTTAAAAAGTACAGGTGAAAATAGACATATATTTGACACTAGCTAACTTTATACAGTAACTAAACCTGCAGCACCCCTAACTTTAGGTTTAACACGTCCAACAATGTTCCGTGGCCTCAAAGGGTATCTCAACTGCTCTTGAACGGGTTTTTCGTTCGTGTTATTAGTGACGTCACAACGCGCAGCATCGCCTGGGGGTATACTCTTCAGCCGCCGCGCCGTATTTTACTGAGTCAGCCGAACAGCCGCTGAATATTTTTCGGCAGCCGCCTGGCCAAGCCGCCGTAAAAAATGCGGCTAGAGCCGCAAATTTTGAAGTTTTAATACATCCAAACAGTCATTTTCGTTGTAACTCGTGTCTTACAGAAACCTGCTCTCCACTGCCTTATATTTCATAGTTTTTAAAACCATATTCTCTCGCCAGCAACTTATGAGCGCCGTGTATTTGTGTTGTCATTAGCATGCACAGTTACTGTAGGTTTCGTTTTTAGGTTTCGATAATAGTCAGAAGACATTGCTCTGGAAGCATTACTTAAAAAAAATAGTGGTGATGTTGCTCTGATTTTTAATTTGAGGGGTCTTCGCAAATTGTTCCTATTTACATTTGGGATTTATCTGGAAATCCATTAGGTCTATGCCCCCCCCCTCCTTTCCATTTCGTCTTTTTCTTGTGCAGTGAGTTTCGTCATTGATATCCTTGCTTCATTTCTATCGATTTAGCCGAAAATTAGCCGTTAGCCACCCGAATTTATAGTTGGCCAGTGGTGCCCATAAAATTTGTGGCTAGCAGCAATTTAGCCGAAATTTCTCTTAAGCCAGCTGAAAATGACAAAATAATGCGGCTGAGGGGTTTACCTAGGGGTGCATAGAGCAGTGACCCCAGCGGAGTGCTGTCTTCACCAGGAGGGATCTGACCGAGTGGGGGAAGCGATTCCTTGGCTCTGCCCCTCGCAATGGCCGCTGTGTCTTGCCTTCCAGTTGGTTTGTTTACATTAGACGCACTCCTAGTCAGAAAATTACTTTGCACATCAGAAACAAGCAATTTTCGCAACTCCCCTACATGACTGACTGAACAACTTTACCAGATTTACATTGACGTAGCCTATATATATTAAAACTATTATGCCTCGTAACCAAATAGGGCCCCGAAAACTAGGCCTGAAGGCTCTTGGAGATACCTTTGGCAGCAGAACTTAAACAATGATTTTTGCCTGCCACTAAATCTCCTACCTTCAACACCAAGTCTGTTCTTCTTTTATCGTAGTAGGTGTTGTGTCTTCTTCTTGACTTGAGTAAAGAGTCGTACGCCGATTTATACATATCCTGGAAGTTCTGGACAATTCGTTCTTGCACATCAGCACACTCAGCTGCTTGAGTAAGATGGCGTGCCTCATTAATTGTAGTTAGTTCTGTAGCCCAAGGCTTGACCAGTTCTCTTCCTAAACACAACATCACTGGAGACGTCTGTCTTGCTTCATTAGTTGCGGAACGTAGCGCAAAACAAATGTCACGAATCTTGTCACCCCAGTCCAACTTCTGATATGTTAAATTGCGCAACATCACCTTCACACTCTTGTTGACCGATTCTGTCAAATCTGATTGAAGCCTGTACGCAGTGGTATAGTTGGCCTCAACTCCTTTACTTTTCAGGAAACCCTGGTAGGTTTTTGACAGGAAAATGGAGCCTCTGTCGCTCAGCATCCTCCTGGGATTACACATCATGCAGGCAATTCACTATCTGTGGTGCTTTAGCTTGCCGAAGTCCGTAGATCTCAGGCCAACCACTGTATTCGCAAATCACTACGAATAAATACTTGAATCCTGCACGTGATTTCACATCTGGACCGATGACGTCACACGCCGCTGCACTCCACGGAAGTGGGTCTGGCTCCATCACTTTACGCACTCCTGGTGGTTTCAGCACACACCTTTGCACAATTGACAAATCTCACAGGTTTCACATAATTCCCTACACCGAGTTTAATGCCATTTCACGTACAATGCGTCTTCAAAGCATTCAGAGTCTTAAAATCACCAAATCTGGCGAAGCATGCACCACAAAGACACATATTAACTGTAGCACTTTGGGATGCACACTCTGGCGTGTAGCACACTCGCTCTCTTGTCCCTGACATCTCTCGGCACAAAGTATCGCACAAACAGTCCGTCTGTCACAGCCTAAACACCATTGCACACCTGTGGCTGGTAGGGTGACGCCTCATTCTTGATCTTCTCCCTCCGAATCTTTGCTTGTATCCACACGTCTTGATGTTGAGCCAGCACAGTAGAAAAATGTAGTGAGCTTGCGTCTGCTTGCTTTACCCTTGCATTTCCCACATTGCATATCCCGTGCGCAAATGTGTTGCATCCGTCACGTCTTCTCCATCCTTCTGAGTAGGGTTGTTGTTGATGTCTCTTCTCCCTCCTGCAGCTGTAGTCCTGCTAGCGGCTCTTAGCTTAAAGGGTACAGCATCTGCACGTAACCTTGCATCTTTGGTGTTGTTACAGTCGTCACAACGTACATTTGCTGCGAAGGATACTTTCTTCGTCTTGTCGCACGCCGGTGACTTGTTACTTCCTTGAAAAGTACTTCAAACTGCATGCTGCCTGTGGTCTTAATGAGATGCTGTTGCCCCCCGGAGTCTCCCGTCGAGCCCTGAAGATTGTCATCATCTCGGCTTGCTTCTGTAGCGTTGTAGAAGGTGTTGTCAGGCTGCTGCTGGCTTGCTTCCGCTGTCTTGTCCGACAGAGTCGACCCCCTTTGCTGACCATCTTGTGGTAAGGTCGGCCCCTTTCGCAGGCCGGAAGACTTGCATTTTGAAGTCCCGCTGCCATGCTGCATGGCGCCACTCTTCACTTTTCATGGCTTTACATCTCCCACTGTTGACGCTGTTCTCTTCCGTACATCTACTTCCTTCTTTCTTTAGCCGCATGTCGTCGTAGGCTGCTGTTGTAGTTCAGTTGGACTTCTCTCTTGCTGCTCAATCCCGTCAACTTCGACGTGTTGACAGTTTCCCTCCCTAGCCAGGGCCTGATGCTTAATGCTTGACTTGATTTGCTACTGGCTGCTGACCTGCTGCCCTGGACTCCCTGGAAGTCTGCTCTGCCTTTTAGCTTAACTGTTGTCATCTTGGGTCTCACGCAAGTAGTTTTGCATCTGGAGCTCTCTTTAGAGTCATGAAGTCCCCTGTCGTTCGTTGGTCGTCCTGCTGTCGTCTTGTCGTCCTGCTGACCTTCTTGACCTTGCAGTAGCTGCCTCGCTGTTGATGCCGGAGCTGTCTTGAGGGCCTCATCTCGGTTTCCTTCTGGACACGCGCCTCCTGGGCATGTCTTGCTGCTCTCTTCTGCCTTGTCATCTGCCGTTTCATCCTTGTCGTCGCCGTTGTACATGCAGTAAATGAACTTGGCTGCTTGATTGTCGGTCCCTTTCCTATGAATGACTGTGAAATCCATTCCCTGGAGTTGAATGATCCACCTTACTATTCTTCCTGTAGGATTAGGCACCTTCATGATCCACTTGAGGGCTGAATGATCACTCTCGATAAAAAGCGGTGTATTATTGATAAACCCTCGAAACTTGTCGATTCCAAAAATCACCGTAGCGCGTTCGAGTTCCATTGAGGAGTAGTTACGCTCAGAATCGCTGGTTCGTCTTCCCGCAAACAAAGGACACTGACCTTATACCAACTCCTGGTTCATGCTGAGATAAAATACAACTAAGGTCTCCTTTACTTGCATCTGTCACTACTAGGGTGAAGGGTTGCGTCATGTCTGGTAACTTGAGCGTGCAGTCCAGCAGTTGCTCTTTCAGGCGGTTTGCCGCTGACTCGCATTCCTGGCTCCATAACCACTTGACATCTTTCCGTAGCAACTCGTACATAGGCTGAGCCGTAGTATGTAAGTCCTTCAAAAACGGCATATAGTAACCTAGCATCCCTAAATATCTTCTGAGCTCCCTTATGTTCCTTGGTGAAAGAAAGCTCTGTATCATTTCCACATTTTCCGGCTCTGGGTATAGGCATCCCGGTGTAAGCACGTGTCCTAGGTACTTCAGTTTCTGCCATGGAATTTTGATTCCCCTGCCCCTAGTAAAGCTTGTTCGTCTCTGCATAACGTAGGGAACTTATTTTCCCGTATATGGGGACATTTAAATGTATTTAAATGTACACTGTTAAGAGTTGCAGCTTAACTGCAACAAACACTTGTGCATGCGTTGCCTATTGTTTACCTCTTTGGCCAGAGCCTAGTCTGGACGCAATAATACTTGTGCCTTTCATTGTCACTACGTTTGTACTCTGTCAGTTTAAACTCAAAGGGTTTTTAGCGAGCGTTAACCGCAGTTTAAACTTGCCTTTCCTTGTAACAATCCCCTCTCTCGATGTATTGTTTCTGCCCTCTCCTCTCGCTTTTGCTCTCCCCCGCTTGCTCTTTTTTTTTGCTCCCCAAAACTACCGAAATGGTAACATACGTTTAATTTGTGGTCTCCAGCATCTGTTATAAAATGGCCGCCGACCGCCATTTTGGCAAGGAACGAAGGGTTAAGCCTACAACTGGATAACCTCCTTTGACTGACTTAAGGCTGACCAGACAGCTTGCAAGCAGGTCGTAAGTGATTGTTCACCACTTAATTATTCTAGTATGTTGCATAATATCCGTCCATTAAACTCAAAGTCGCCCATTTCTTCGTAGGGTCTAGCATGTTGTGTTCTCCTATGCCAAGGTGACACATGTTAATGTCCAGTAACACGTTCAGTTATGTTTAAACTTTTTGTTTAATGGGCCTTATTAACGTTACTACCAGAGAAGAGCAGAGTGCGAGATTAGCTGGGAGAAGGGAGTGCAGAGACTCAACCCGAATTACGTGTTAAATAAATTATTCCTGGACCAATCATCACTATGCTTATTCTCCTATTACACACATAAGGGCTTTCGGGCGCACGACGGTCCACAGAGAACCTCTCGCGAGAAGGGGTAATAAACGTCCGGCGTGGGGCTTCCGGTATCACGGCCCATTGGCTTTGTCACAGGACCGTGAGATCGGAACTCCATGCTCTGACTGCTCGCCTTTTTCAGTTTCTGCATACAGAGCGCAATCTTAGATATGTTCACTGTGAGTCCTGCATCTTGAAGCTTCTGTAAAACTTCAGCTATGTGCCTTACATGGTCCTCATACGTCTCCGAAAATATGCATAAGTCATCTGTGTAGATCACAGCTATGGTGTATAAGCTAGACCCTAACATGGTGAAGCACACTGAGGCGTTCCTCAGTCCAAATGGTAAGATGTTGAAGCAAAATTTTTCGCAGAGGCTTTTAAACGAAGTTATGGACTTGGATTCTTCATCTAAGTGGTGTCTGCAGGTGAAAACACTAACAAATCTTCGCCTTCCCCAACATAGCAAACAATTGGTCGATGCGAATTGCAACCATTGCGTCGATTGGAGTCTTCTTGTTCACGCCCCGAAAATCGACACAAAATCGTTTTGACCCTGGTGATCCTCTACGTTTCGGAACAAGAACAGGGCTCACGGTCTAGGGGCTGATGCATGGTGATATCACCCCTTTTCGCAGCCAGTCCGAAATCTGGTCCTTCATGATCTTCTGAGTGCCCAATAGCAGCTCGGTAAGGGATGCGGAATGGATGCGTTCACAGCTCGAACACTATCTTGTGCTCCATTAGGCGAGTTCTTCCGAGTCTAGATGTGAGCACCCTTTGGAACCTCTTCAAGCACTCCCTCAATCCATCCTTTTCTGCTGGTGAGCAATGAGCATTCTCGATGTAGCCCTCAATTACTTTCCAGTTTTCATCTTCTTGCGTTCGTTTTGACTCTTCAGACGCTACTGAAGTCGACCCACAGGACTTGGATTCTTCAATGGTGGCAAAGAGGTGAAGTAAACCTACTCCTACTCTCGATCCATTGTTCTTGATGTCAATCACGATGCTGGTGTGGAACATAAAGTCGCGGCCGAGCACGACTCATCACTTGCTCCTGGCAGAATAAGGACAGGCTGTTTTACCATATTCTTGCCTCCATCCCAAGTGATCGTCACGTGCAAATGGCCGCCCGCCCCTTAGGGTTTCCTTAGCGAGATAGAAGGTGATCCTGGTGGAGTGGTGGATGACATGGCCTATATCTTCTAGCTTTTTAGCCATTATGCCATTATAGTAGTTGAAGTAGCTCCAGCGTCCAGTCTGACGATGCGAATACCGCCCATGGTGATAGCTAACAGAGGCCGTTGTCCATACGACGTATCCTGGTGTAATCCTTTAACTTGTATCTCCTTTGGTAGTCCGCAGCATCTTGACCATACTTGTCTTCCAATCATGATGTCGTCTCCTCTTCAATTATTGTGGTGCATCCGGTCCTTCTCCCTCCCTGTTGGGAAGAAGACCCACCTCCCCGTTTTTTGGCTGATTAGGGCATTCTCGGTGCCAATGTTCGGTTGAGCCGCAGTTGTGACAGCTGTCACGTGATCCACTGCGTCAGGGCACAGACCATCTTCTTGGTGCATCACTCTTCTTTCCATCCGGATCCTTGGGTGGCATCGTAGGTGGCGTAGAGTTGTACCATCCTAATCTGTACCCACGAGGATTGAGCGAAGCTAACGAGCATTTTGGAATAGTATTGTTGACCTCCATTTTTGTGCTCTTAGCTGGCGTTCCCTGCAGAGTCTTGATTTTCTTCTCTGCTGTCTCCTCAGCTCGGCTGGTCTGCTTCTGTTGTGGTGGCTTGTAGCCAGACCATGCCAACCTTGGCTCAATAGAATCCGTTGCTGGGACAGTCTGTTTGTAAGTCCTTTGTTTCATGAGGAACTTACATAATTATCTCTGGTCCCTCACTAGTTAGCTGCTTGAGTGTCTCTAACTTCCTTCCCCACAACAAAATCTTAAAATCCGGGTGGAGCTGTGCGAGCATTTGTTGACCCGGGCTAACTCCGGCGTAGCTAGGTCCAGTCTCTCGTAATACTCATTTCTAATTCTGATAAAGTGAGTTATTGGCTCTGATTCTGCCTGGAATCGCTGGTCCAACTCTCGTTCCAAGTCTTCCATGTAACAAGTGCTGATGAACTCCAAGTTGAATGCCTTGATGAATTCTCCCCATGTTGTAAATGGTCCTGCAAACTGTCTCCACTGTTCTGCTGGTCCTTGTAGCGAAATCGGTAGAATGGTTGACAACATTATTGAATCGCTAAGCAGGTAAGTGTTTCTGTACTTTTTCAGCACCAACAAAAATTCCTGCGGGGTCCTATGATCAGCATACCCGACAAATTTCGGCAAAGGGACTTGGCGGCTTGAACCCAACTATGTGGGTGGGGTCTCAACTCTTCTCTTGTCCCCCTGAGTCACCTGGCGTTGAAATTTCCACTCTAGGTCCAATAGTTCTCGAGTTAGCATCCGTAAGCACATTTGTAGAAATCCCACCGTTGGTCACTCTATGGTGCCCCTTTGGCGTCTTGTAGTTCTCTTCTTAACTCGGAGGTAGAGAGTCGAATCCGTGTTCTAGAATGCACCGTTCCGTAGTTACAGTCACTTGAAGTTTTCACTGGAAGGAGCTTCTGAGGGTTGCTTCGTGCCGCTTCCTCTTCCACCTGCCAGAGAAAGGAGTCTCGCGTGCACAGAGAAGCAGCCTAGTTGTAGCATCACTTCCTCCTCTGACGTCATGTTGCACTGGTGACCCACATTCCGTTGCTCTTGAGAAACCCTCACTTCTCTCTCTTCTGGTTACCTGGTCTACTGTTGGACAAAGGATAGCTGCGGGCAGAACTTGTTCTGCTTGGTTGGCCGTAGCATAAACCTATGGTTGCGGACAACCGAATTCCAAACTTCTTCTATCCTGAGTGAGCGTGACGACGCGTGTCGTATTTGGACTTCGACGAGACGTTGGGCCCAAACTAGACAAGTAAACGCTCGGTGAAAACGTGGGACGACTCTGAAGTGCGGAGTCTGAAATCCGTCGTCCGTGTGCAGTCCTGGTTTTGTCTGTTATTCATTAGGTCGACTTCTTGAAGTCCCAACTGATTCATGACGCAATGAATAAGTCTTGGGTCCTGGATTCACATCACACGTCCTTTCCCATCTTGCTTCTACATTACGGCGTACGTATAGTAGGGTGTCATCTAGATGTGGTTACATTGCACGGTGACTTCTAGAAGTACACGGGTCTGGTATGAATGGTGAAGCTGTTCTGACCTGGTTTCCTGATGCTTGGTAGTCGTCCAGGGTTGGTGGTGAACGTGGTGTTAGTGACAGAGAACGATAACCCACACTTGGTCTGTCGGCATGCACAAGTCTGCTTGCATCACCTTGAAAAAACGGCAAAAGTGGTGTCATACTTCTTGCTGGTTCACTCTGTGTAGCACTCGGAATAAAAACACTCAGTTTGTTGTCTTCAAACAAGCCTACAATATCTGGGTCAGAGCTAGTAGCACTGGGCACTACCTGTCGTGGTGTTAGATCTCGATCTATGACGAATAAGTCGGCATTAAACGGCGACAACGATGATGAATCCACGTAGCCCATCAAACACCTACACCTGTGGTAATGTCTCTGCAAATTGTAGAGCGCACAAACATACATGTTCTTCCTGACACTAAACAATACCCGCGACCTAGGTATAGGTTGGTATTGTTTCCTCTACCATAGGAGGCGAACACTCCATCATCAAACTCATACGAATCACTCGCTGCACTGTTAGCACTGTAGTCACCATCAAAACTACCTAGAGTATAAGCAGCATTGATGTCACTAATGTCCGGTAAATGCTGCTCATTTACTATATGCCGTAGCGCCATCTGTTGTCTGGCTGCAACCCGCTGTTGGTGGTGTACACGCCCGTGGCATCCAGAAACTGTGACTTTCTGTGTTTTCACTTAAATCGAACAACGCCTGAACGCGTACACCATTGCTTTTAATAATGCTGTCACTTGCACTAGATTCACTGTCGGACACACTGTTCGTTGTAAATCCTGTAGAATCGTCACTCCTGCACACTTTGACACATGTATCTGCTACAGCACAATCTACACTGTCAGTACCAGAATAGTCACTAGCTCGGCTAACCTGGTGTTGTCGATCTTCTTCCTGAGAGTGATAGAGTACGTAGTCCTTTGGTTCACTCTATGTTGTGGGCTCCGCTGCATGCTTGTCCTTGTTCATTAGGACTCGCTGTAGCACTCCTCGTTCCCCATGCCAGTGGCATCTTCATTGCAGTCCTGGCTTGGTAGCCAAATTTCCCTGATTGCTGACAACACTGTAGTCCCAACTGCCGACATTGTCGTAGTAATCGCCGTAGTAACCTTAGCACAGAAGTCACTGCGATTCATGGTAGAGGAAGAATGAAGGAATTTTGCACTGTAATGTTAATAGGCTATCTTTCTGTTGACATCTTTTCTTCACAAAAATGGTCCAGATTCCAAAGGAAATTTATGGAACAGGATATAGGTGTGTTTTCACAAAATAAAAGAAATTATTTCGTACACTGTCCTCGTCGAAAACACTAATATCGCGTTACTGTTCGTATGTAATGTCGTGGTGGCAGAAACTTCTGTTCTGGTACACTATTGTCAGTTTGTAATCCATAGTTCGTTTTATAACTCCGGAAATATGTATGGTATAGTTCACTTCAGCTTAAAAGTAGCAAAATACGTAGTAGAAAAGTTTGTAGTCACCTTGTATCGTCGAAGGATGAAATTTACGAGTTCTTGACGATGATTGAACTCGACGGAAAAATTCTTCACACTGATGTAGTTCTCTTCTTGAAGAAAAATTCCAGAATAGTAGCACGAAAAGTTCTTGAAACAACATAGCACTTCTTCTTCTGGCGTCGAAAGATATTTTCTTGGCCGAAAATAGAGTACGAAGTCCTTATAGTTTTTCGGTCCACTTGTAACACGCCAGTTACATGTAATACACAGTCCACACGAAAGAGTTCTTGAAACATCCGTAGCACTTTTTCTTTTGGCGTCAACTGCCGAAAATAGTGCGGAGTTCTTGTAGAAATCCTCAGCCTGGTTGTAACACGCCAGTTTGATGTATTTCACACACACAATCCTTGCTGAACACAGCTCGCTGACTGCTTGTGCACAAAACGGTTCTATGTCATACATAAATGCCAACTATCATGTTGTCATGACACACGCCAGGCCACGAGAAGTTACGCATTTAAATAATTAAAAATTAAATAACCGGAAAAACTCCCTACTCGCTCTAGACACACGAGAGGTTGTGTAACTGAAATTGCAAGTTACACGATTTCAACTCTCCAAGGACAGGGCCCCCAGAAAATGGGTGTAAACAATTTCTGCGGCAAAAATAAAAACAAAAAAAATCCTCCGTTTCACTTTGGGTTCCCGAGAGGGTGCGTAACTATAATTGCAAGTTACACGGGTTCAAATCCTTACGGACGAGGACCCCAGAAAATGGGTGTAACGTCTTTAATTAAGTCGAGGCAAATAACACAAATTAGCTTATGTTGGGATACCAAGTCTTAGTTATAAGTCTAGGGTAAGAATTCCGTTACATACAAATTTCAAGCTAACTGATATAAATTAATATAAACACCAGCTGAGCTATCACTACTAAATCTTAAAAGACGTTAAGATATTACCGTAATAAGAATTGGTAAGATTCTTATACTTAGGTACCAGGGCTACCCTGTAACGTTCCATAGAACTCTTGGTTACAAAGCACTCCCTCCTTCGGCCGAGTTGTAGTGTGTCGGACCGAACCCTAGCTCTCCAAGCGTAAGTAGTGTGGATTGCGCTACTTGAGGACAGATCGACTACTTCCACAATACAAATTCTTATCACCTCGCTCTATGACGTCACATACAAGGCGACGAGCTGAGTTAGTGTTAGTACGATGATGAAATTCTTATAGTGACTTGCACTTTTTTTTTTTATTAAGTTTGGCGTGGAGACCTTCGGCATCAAAGGTTGGGAGCAGAAAGAACGATAGCGTCCGGTTGTGGGTAAAATGTAGTGGCTACTTGCTCTCTGTTTGGTCAAGAGCTGTTCACGTGACCACTCACTCTGAGCTCCCTTCCTGTTGGTGGTAGGAAATGGAAGGAGACGACCTTGTGTGGTGGAAATTGGTATTGAGTCGAGGTTAGTAACCTATCGTCGCATCATTCAGAATGGAACGACAATTTTTAAGGGAAGGACGTCTTTATTCATCTTCAGACCGTGAAACAACCTTTGTTGGTAAGTGGTCACACCTTGCTAATTTGACAGCACGAAAATTGGCTGAGTCTGGATTTTATAGATGTGGGAAAGAAGATGACGACAAATTTAAAATGAACGACTTAGTGATGTGTGCTTATTGCAATTTTCGACTGGTTGATTTTGTACCTCAAGATAACCCCATGATAGATCGCAAGAGGTGGAGTCCATATTGTCCCTGTGTACAAGCATTTACGAGAGGAAACATTAGTGAAGACCTACTCGAATTATGCGTAGTCTACTCCGATGCGCTTTGTTTTTACTGCGAATGTGCGAGAAAATCGTGTGATAGAAAAAAATTAGCGTAGCGTTCCTTTCCTCTATAGGACGTGAAGAAACTCTCTTTCTGAATGCTGCAAACTTAAGTTCGAAGACGGAGTAATATTTCTTTTAAAAATCCTACTATTTCAACGCTAGACATGAATGTCGCTACACAAACTGATTTTCTCTCAACTTCGTCTGTTCATACGAGATCTTCAAGTTCGTGTGTTAAACCTTCTTGGGAAGATACTTTAAAAATACTACAGATGGGATCGTGTGATGTTTACGGAGTTGTCTTAGAATATGGTAAAACTAGACTCACTAAAGACATATTTGTAAGTGCAATACCTTACTATGCGGATATATATTTAATTGAGTCATATTGTGTCGGTAGTTCTGACATTGAACTTTACTGGTTCATTCGTTTTAAGGAAAAAGTAGATGCTGTTGTTGTGTTACGTTTAAAAATGCTCACGTCAGCTATTGTGCCAAAAATTGAACTACTTTTAACCTCAGCGAAGGAATTTTTTGTCAACATTATACTGTAAAGACTGCAACCCTGTGCATTCAGCATCTTTTAAGAGCTAGCTATCTAGTTGCAGCTATCAAGATAACAACGTAAAAATAAATGACGCAACGAGTTGAGAAGAAAAAGGAAGAAGAAAAATATATGTTTTTTGATACGAGTAAAAGAAAAATAAAAGAAAAATCTCCTATTGCTGTTAAAGTTTTGTGTTTCAAGTCAAAGGTTCATTTGTTTTCAAGATGTCAGACAAGTGTGGCACGTTTTAATGAGACGGAAATTAACAGACTAAGCGAATGCATTCATTTGTTTACGTCATCCATTACTAATCTTTTATTTGAGATGTTGGGGAATACAACTGTTGAACTATGGGAGCACATGCATGACGAGAAGCTTAAAATGGAAGATTTAATCAAGGATCCTCTTACAGAATCCGCTATAGATATCACCATGATGAGAGAAGACATACAAAAACTGTCACGCAAGAGTTTACAAATTAGTTCTAGTGGTGATAATGAATTTCTCGCCGTTGGCAGGCAGATAACTGATGTAGGTTTGGCTAATCGCGATAGTGATGTAACAACGGTTTCTTGGTGCAAACAAAACAGTCTTTTATTGAACAATCAGCGCAATGCCTTTGACTCGAAAAACAAAACAATAAAAAATGTCTCACACCCCGTCGACCCTAATGACGCAGCTACGAAACAATATGTTGATCATGCAAACAATTCATTTGTATCGTCCAATTTCAACGCGCAGATGAACCAACCTTGGTTCGCATCTAGTATTGACAACAAATTTGTGATGACAAGACGGGCAAAACCGACGAGAATTTCGCTGTTTTGTGAGAAAGAGAACGTCGATTTAATGGTTAGAGTAATGTTTGGAACTAAACCATTTACGTTCCACAAACCTAATTATTTGTAAACAATGGAAGAAATTCCAAAGACAGACACGTACATCGAACCCGGTCAAGCAATTGTTGTTTCTAACAGTACATATGCAACACAATATTTAAAAGATACGAAGGTGGATGTTTTTTTTCCACTTTTATTTAATTTTTATTACATTTTTTTTTTCATTTGTTCTTCTGGATCTTCCTCCTCATGTTTTCTCTTTCTACAAAGAACCAAAAAAAAAAGGGAATAGAACGATAGTCTTTCTAATACCTTCACCCGTCTAAGCAAATCTTCGTCTTCTTACCATTTCTGATACAATTGGAGGACTAAAAAAAGAAAAAAATGGCGGTTAAATGGAAAAAAAAAATTTTGAACTTTTTTTTGTTATTTTACACCTAGTCTCTTTTTCCCCAGTTTCTGGATCAATTGTGAAAATGTAGGGCATCTATAAATTAAAAAAAAATCATGTGATTAGGAAAATGCTTTAAAATTGTTTGTGGAGACGAGGCAAAGTCATTTGTTGTTCGTCTTTCAACCAGGATGAGTCGACAGATGCATTTCAGCGAGGGGAAAATGGCAGACCTCCAAGAAGAAATCTTAAGTTTTGCTAATGCAGACATTGAACAGACAGTTAACAACTTGGGAGTCGCTGTACAAAAATTATCTAATCAAACAATCACTGTTTGTAACGAAGCAATTAACAAAAACTCTGAAGAATATTATGGTGCATTAAGACGTTTAAAGGGACAATTGAATGAACGCTTAGACAGACAGGAAGACATTTTGAATGAACAAAAATACAACATTGCAGCTTTTCGTGCAACCGACTACTTACAACCAGATCCCAACGAACGCATGAATTGTAACGTGAAAGGTCAATGCATCGTTAATTTAGGATCGCCTCTAGCCGAAACCGTTTCTGTTAATGTAAAATACGTTCGCTCTAATTTTCTACCTTTAAATTCGAAACGTGACTGTTTTGATGCAGACCACACGCGTCTTGCTAACGTATCAGAGCCAAATGAAGACAGTGATGCATGCACCAAACGTTATGCCGATGCTCTGAAAATAAAAAATTTACACACATTAACTTTCACAAGTACCACACCTGCATTAGCTAATAAGCGCTGGAAAAATGATTACTTCACAACGAAGAAATCTCAGTAGAAGAAGTCGTCATTTTTTTGGAAGATCCCATGACCAACTTCACCGTTAAATTGATACTAGGGGATCATGAAAAGACTTTAGAGAAAGAAGCATTCGAACGTTTTGCTACTCTAAAATTAAGGGAACACATTGAAATACAACCAGGACAGAAAATTGAAGTTTCCAATGTCGAAGAAATTCCGACATATTTCAGAAAACCAAATGGTTTTCATAGCAGTGTAAAAGCTGATATTAACTATTCATTTGTGATGTAATAATTTTTTCCATCTTTTATGTTATTAAATGGTAAAATAAATAAATCATATTTAAAAAGAACGAAAAATACAATGAGTACTCACTTTTGTTTTTCAATCTTATTCTCACAGTCTTTTCT
>JAHWFP010120742.1:12630-30328 GCA_023313725.1 Lithobius niger | reverse complement strand
TTCTATAGAATATCTTTATAAATTCAAGAAATTCAAGAAATTATTTACAAACTCTATCTTAAATTCTTCTTTTTTAGAATTCTTTAAAGTATTCTATACGGTCTGTTTAGAAATTCTAATGAATTCCATTTAAAATTCTATAGAAGCCATTTTGGAAGTTCAATAGAAATTGTAGACATTTTATAGTAGTCCGTTTTGAAATTCTGTAGAAGAGTCTTAGATGCTCTCTGCAGCCTCTTCAGAAATTCTATACAATTGCTTTCTGAATTCCATGGAAGTCTCTGTAGAAAGTCCATAGTCTCTTTAGAAATTCTGTAGAAATGTGTTCAGAATTTTATCACAGTTTCATTAGAAATTTTAAGCACTTTAGAAGAAATTCTATGAAAGACTTTTTTTTTATATTTTATCAGTCTTAGAAATTCAAATATTAAATAGGCATAGCACGTTATGACGTACGAGTGTGCCCGCCCCCCCCCCCCCCCTCTCCTTCCCCAAGTGCTTTCATCGTAAAACCATGTGCGTACAACGTTTATGACAAATAATTTTCTTACGATAATTAGTTTGAACACTGGGTCGATGTGTTTGGCCAGATTGAACAAAAACGGAGAGTCGAATTAAAACAGCACCTTCCTGTCAGCAGTAGCATTTCTATTACTGACGTCGACATAATTTCTTTTAAATCTGAAGTGGAAAGTTTTTTCTAGAAAGCATACATTAGAGTCTGTCTAAAAATTTATAGTGTGCCCGGCGTATCTTGAGTCCTGCACTTATTTTGTGATCGGCTACGTCTTCCTGGAGGGGGCGGCTTTAACCGACGGCCGCCATTGTTTTTTTGTAATTACTTTGGATATCAACAAGGCACTCTGAGACTAAACACGTACAATCGATTATTTGTGTTCATTCTGGGGCGAACTCAAGATGGGCCGCGGACACTATAATAGAACTGTTATAAATATTAATCCTATAACAAACATGTTCTATAGGATTATAAAGAGTAGAAGCTCTTTAGAGCTCAATAGAACATTTTCTTAAGGTCTGTAATTGGTTCTTTTTTACTCGTTTTTTTTTTAAACAAGATTTGAGTTTTATATTTTTCGGACATTTTTTTTTCAATAATAGCATTTATTAGTGTAGGTACAAAATGGCATTGTGTGTTTCGCAGAAGCTTGAAATCCTTAAATTTGGAAGCCGCCAATTTCCCTTTACCGAAAAACCGCCGTGCTCAATATCATTGCTTTTCGAAGTTAAATCCGACAATAGAATTATCGTTTATACTTATACCTCACAATGAATATGCCTGGCTATCCCCTGATTTTTCCTGACTTATTCTTCGCGATACCCCTGCCCAAACACTTGCATTTTTTTAAACCTATTATGCAAGGAGGTACATAATGAAGATTACGGACCACCCTTCCTCCTGTCAATAAAATTTCCACCTGTGTGATGATATTTAATGTGAAAAAAAAACTAGTCTTACTCCCAAGCACGTTGTTTTGTTTTATAGTGTCTTAGTTTTGCGTCCTTAACTTTCCATGTGGGCAACTTAACTCTACCCTGTAGAATGTATGTGAAATATTTCAAGTGAATTGGATAATGGGTTCAGAAGTCACCGTGGTGACACAGATGATGACAAACAGACATCAGAACATAATCAAGTTACTTTATGACTACCGTAAATCGTCTATTAACAGCCCAGCAAAGCTACCCGGGGGCCCCCACCCCGTCCCTAAAATGCTTAAATGTCAGAAATCGTGAAATAACCTAGTTACATCAGGTGGGGGTGAAACTGTAACTAGGTTATTTCACGATTTCTGACCTTAAAGCATTTTAGATCATAATTTTTCTTGTTAGAAATTGACTAAAAGCTCAAGGAAATCGATGTTTCGTCCCCTTAAATCGTGTTTTTTTTTGCACCGAAAGTAGCTGAAAGCTTCATACACAAGGCAAACTAAGTAAACTAGGAGACTAATAAACTAAAAATGAGGATAAAGGCATCGCGTTAATGCTAGACCGAACCCATACCACATAGGCGAATGATCGCATAAACGCCGAATTTTACGCGATGAAGTTAGGTCTAAACTCTCTCCCTGGACAGAAGTAAGATTCAAATTACAACTTTGTTACGGCCCACCCGCCTTTTTTTTATCGTATCAATTTTAATAGCCCAAAGGCTATTTACAATAGGCGATTTACTATAAGAGTCCTCATGACGCTGCAGTTTTGCCGGTAACTTCTTTTTGTTTGTAGTCGACACAAGAATTTTTTATTTTGAATTTACTGACTTTAAATTGTTCGAAGTGTAATTCGAAGTCAAAATTTTTAAGTGACAGAAAAGAGAGAGAGAAAATTTAGCAAAGTGGCAAACGTTATCGTTGCCGGACAGACAGACAAACAAACAAACCAAAAAACAATAAAAACAAGACACACGAGATTTCGTTTTTTTAAATATTTTTTCCGACTACTTTTTTTTTCCCAGAAAGTGTTGGAAAAGCAAGACGAGGAATGTAATTGCCGCCTCTTCAGCAAATTGAACTTTTTGTTACCTATGCCAACGATTTTAAAATTTATAGAATTTAAAATCGACGTAGAAGTAAAATTGGTTTAGGTGGATTGTGAAAAGTTTCTGGTTTTGGGGAAAATCTTAAAAAAAAGGGATTAAATACTGGGCATATAATTGAGTTGGGAAGATTACAATAATTACTCAGCCGAGCAAGAGACGCTCTAACAAATTAGTTTTTTTATTCTAAACTTATATGGCTGCAACTTAGATCATATCTACCCAGTTCTACACAAGCAAATGTTTTGTTTCTTTTTTTGTATGATTTCAGCCCAGTACTCTACCGCGATTTCGGGTCCCGCTCCACTCCTAAAAAATTTGAGTTAGAAGCCATTCACAAAAAATGGAGTAGGCAACAGTTAAAAAATTTGGGTGTGAGAGAATTGCAAGAGAGCAATTTTTATTTTTTAGGTAGGAAGAATGGAAGGGCGAAATTATAATTTTTTTTCGTTCGCTGCTGACTAAAATTGCTGCCCTACGGCCGCCTACTCAGTGATTCTAGCGTCGTGTTGCCTCTACAGTTTGCCTGTTGATTTCATTTGATTTATTTGAGGAGCCATGGCCCGAAGCCGTTCTTTTCGGTGTTTCGAATAGAATGCTTAAACAATGCAGGAAATAATGCAAAACAATGTAGGATGACAAGCCAGTTATTGTCTTCTTATTGCAACAATGAACGTTGATAAGCTTTTATAGAAGCGGTCTCGGAATCAACAATAAACCTGTCTCGGGCTGCGCCCTCGGGAGTATTGTTGCTTCCTCGACCGCTTCTAAAACAGATTATCAACGTTCATTGTTGCAATAAGAGGCAATAACTCTTACTTTTCTTCTTCACAGAAAAATGCTACCAAATTTATTTCCCTCGCAGTCAAACCAAAATGGACGCGAGTGCGGGCGCGAAAAGGGATTACAAAGTCGCATTTGTCTATTGGCAGGGCACATGATACTTTTGTACAATAGCAGACATAGGATTTTCGTTGGTGGGGGAAACGTGCTTTGGCATTAATAATGGGCATGACAAAATCGTAAGGATTGGGGGTAGGGAGGCAAAACTACGCTATTTTCCCATTTTTCTTGGGAAGGGGATACAGGCTAGAGGACAAAGCTTAAGAAACGGTGTTGTATGGAAGGACGCATAAAGGCAACGGAAAAGCATGACGATCTTCGGAAAATAAAATGTTCAAAAAGAGAGGTTGATCGCATTTTTTTGCTTCTATCTTTTGAACTTGGGAAATTAGTTAACTCCTTGTCCCCCCACCCCCCACCCCGTGCGCCCAGCTTGTTTTGTGGTTTTTTACTGTTGTTTGGCTGTCAAATTATTGAAACTGATTGAATTAGTTTTGGGAGGAAAGTGTCAAGAATGTGGTGTCATTAGGGTAGGTATCAAGAGTTGCCACTTTCCATCCAAAAATAAAACGTCGTTGTAGAGTCGGACTGGGTAGGAAAGAGCGCCTGTACCATTTATCGAAATAACCGGGGAGGGGCGCCATGCATTTTACAGGATACTTCAAGTGATGGTGCCTCCAACCGTCAATGGGTTTGGGGAAGCTCTCTAATCTCCCCAAGCAGAAGCAAAGTCCGGGGGTCGAGCTCACAAAGCTTTACTTATTTTCATATTCTGTCGTCATTTCTGGCTTCGGAGTGCATTCTTCAATACACGTTTTATATTTCGAGTAATGCTAGTTTTTGAAAATTTCGGAGAGGGTTGGGGAGAGGGGAGTGAGTTTAAAAAATGCAATAAAACGTAAGTAAAGAGAGGGAGAAGTGAGAATGGTATTACTGCCTGAAAGGAAAGGTTATCAACGGAGAGGGAATCCAAAACCATTCATTTTTTTTTGGCGGAGAGGAGATAAAATAGACTATACCAAAGGGGCATCGAAAGTATGGTAGTCAGGGGCGCCTGTGCCATTGGCACAATGGCCAGTCCGAGCCTGCGTCGTTGTACACTGACAATAAAGACGGGTCCAATAAATTCTCAGATAGATGAACCTTTCTATGAACTGTAGTCACAAGGAGCGGAGACTCAGCTAGTGTAATGCAGGGAAGAAAGTTGCTGAATGTCGAAACATGGTGTGGGAGAGACAAATGACTTGGAGCCGAGTTGCTGTGACCAAATTGGTGGTTGCTCTGTTGCCATGAGATCGTGGGGGGCGTAATAGTAAGGAAGGGGTAAAGTATATAATCTCAAATTATGTCTTGCCAGGGAGCAACAGAGAGACGCAATTTCCAATTATATATTGTCGAAAGCTAATTCTATGTGTTAGAGATGGGAGTAATGAAATCGGAATGGGTATAGAAAGCTGGAAATCAAGATGTTTACGTAAGCATCTCTATGACAACTTGTTGACAGGGAGTTCAATGACGTCATGTAGTTCAACTATGTAGTTCAACAACTATGTAGTTCAACTATGTAGCAATAGCAACAAAGCCGAATTTGACTTTGAATTTATTGAACAGGAGCCGTGGCCTATCGCCGTGCGCTCTATAACGAAGTGCTCAAGAAACAGCACAAAAAAAGTCGGCAACAAAGCCGAGAAGAGTGCCAGCCTACGTGAATCCAACTAGAAATAATTCCTTTAACAATTTTTGTGTGTATGCAAGTCTTATCAACAAAATAAGCTTTGTGCTTTTCATGTTGACTTTACTAATTAATTAATAACAAACAATAAAATCTCACGTCTTCATGAAGGAAAAAAAAAACGAAACTTGTAATGAAAAAAAACAAAACTATTCATTTCTTGTGTAAATATAATTTTCTTTGTTCCCTTTCAATTGCTAATAATTTTAATGCTAACAAATTTAATGAGAAACTTCATTAAAATGTTCTGACGAGCGTTTCGTTTGTTTACCAGAGCTTCGTTTGTTTGTTAAGTGCAAAATGAGGATTTGGGAGGAGGGGAAGAATGTTGCCGGAGGGTGAAAGGTGGCACAGGCGAGAGAAATGATGGGAGTCTAAAAATTTCACCAACAAAAATTACTTGCAAGAGTCCACTATGAAAACGACAGAAAAAAACTAGCCAAAGTTTGCAACCTGAGGAAACCTCCCAAAAGCACCCTGAGTGATTGTAAGGTTTCAAGGTTTCAGCAGGAGTACATGAAGGAGGAGAACAGGGGGGTGAAGAAAGTTAAAAGACCTTGTATAAACTAGTATTTGCCGAAATAAGAAGATGATTCATTTGTCTCCTTTAATTTGCAGCCTTTCTGATGAATTAAAAATTCTCTCATTGCCTAGACTCTAGCAAATTCAACTGATTTGCCGACTGCGCTATCAACACACGAACATCAGTCTACGGATGCATTCTGTAGTCCAAACATTCCCCATGTTGGACTGTCCAATCCACCAGATGCTAGCTGGCACAGGGCCGTAATTATATGCTAAATAAAAAGCCAAGAACTGCAGGAAAATACATAAAAAACAAAAAAAAAAAAGCTTCGTCAAACAAATAAAAATACACGAATAATGACAGCCTCAGCATTGGTTGACTTCATTAAAATAAACAATATATACAAGTAAAAAGGACGTAAACCATACATGGCCGAAACAGTGAAGCAACATTCGAACACTCTCCTGCGAGTGCTTTTTATAAATGTTCGTGCACTTCTTGATTTTTTATTTGGTATAAGTACCGATAGTGCTATTCTGCCTAATAGGCTGAGAGCCTTAATGGGTTGGCCAACATTCGTCTTTCCTGGAGGAACTATTCGTAAGCTTTTGGTTTTAAAGCATGACAGGGTCGCAACTTTAATAATCGAAAAACACTTCAAGCTTTACTTGGTTAGAGTGGCGGTAAAGCTCAGCCTTCCTAAAGAAGCTTATTTGGTCGGTCACTGTAAAGGGGCACCTGAAACAAATCGTAACTGGAAAGTGTTATTCAGGACAGTGTGAAAGACTACTAATATTTTTCAGGATCAGTAGGAGCTAATCTGGTCTTTTCTTAGGCCAGTATTTGGTCCCATCCTCTTACTACCTGTATTTACGAGCAATCGGATGTTTGGAGATTCGAATCCCCGGGTTTGTCTCCCTACATTACTGGATTTATTACTCATTTTAAAACTTCCAGAAGGGTTACAATAATAATAATAATAATAATAAATGTTTATTCTACAAAGGAGAAAAGGACAGAGCAGGATACCATTAGATATCTCTGATGCATTGCCTATATTATATAATGAATACAAAAGTTTAAAACGTAGGTAATGGTAACACGAGTCAAGTAAAAAGATTTTTTTTTTGTCAATTAAATGCTGTCTAAGCTTATTCTTGAATACATTCGGGGTAGCTACCACATTCTGGGGCAGAGAATTCCAAATTTGCCCCACACGCGGCACGAAGTAGTGATGTCAGATATTGGTCTTTGCCTTCTTCCAATCAAATTCCCATGCATGGCCTTGGGAAAAATTTGTTTTGGTGTGAATAAGTGGTGGACCTTCGCCCTGATAAATTTCGGTACGGACCAGTTTATAACAGGTAGATAGGTCTACAACAAGCCGCCTGTTTTCAAGCGATTCTAAGTTTAGTTTGACCAAACGCTTGAAGGTAAGTTAATTTTCTCTGCACACTTTCAATTTTTCGAATATCCTTCATTAAATATGGGTTCCAAATCTCCGATCCATACTCCAAAACTGGTCTTACGTAAGTCTTAAAAACATTTGCCAGATATTTAGCATCACTATGGGGAAAGCAACGACGTAATAAATAAGCCCTTATAAATGCTTTAGATACTATTCAGGCATAATGTTTTGAAAATTTTAAATCGTTAGTGATAATTACACCCAGGTCTGTGTGCTGACGTGTCAAATCTAAAATTTCACCATTAAGTTTATAGCTTTCAAATTTTGAAGCACCAAAGGACATAGCAACGCACTTTTTAACAGAAAGAGGAAGTTACTAGTCGTTAGACCACGTGTTTATAGCATCCAATGCCATTTGTAGTGTATTTCGGTCTTCAGTAGTACTCACAAATCTACACAAGTCTAGAATCGTCTGCAACTAAGTAAACATAAATATTACCCGCATGCACCGTTATGGAGTCAATAAATATAGCAAACAACAGTGGGCCAAAAATGGATCCTTGTGGTACACCGCTGGTTACAGCTACTGAGATGCAATTATTAATGTTCACGCATTGAGTTCTGTCTCCCAGAAAACCCTGGACCCAACGTATTATTTTACCACCAATGCCTACATTATTAAGGCAGTATAAAAGTTTAGCATGCGAGATCTTATCGAAGGCCTTAGCAAAATCTAGATACGCAACATGGAATGAACTTCCAGTATCCATGGCCTGTGTCCAGAAATCCAGACAACGCAACAGCTGGATAATAGCAGATCTGTCTGGAAGAAAGCCAAATTGATTTTAAATTGGCAATACCCACTAAGAAAACTTCTAATCCTCTCTGCAATTAGTTTTTCTATTAGTTTGCAAGCAACACAGGTTAATGAGATTGGTCTGTAATTGACCACGACAGGCGGGTCACCTTTTTAACAACTGGTGTAACCACTGCTTTAGTCCAGTCAGAAGGCAAACACCCATTTTCTAGTGAGCATTTGACAATGTTTACTAGTGGGGCAGCAAGACTTGCCGCAAGTTTTACGTATAGACTATAGATGGCAGACCATCTGGCCCAGCAGCACCCCGATTATTTAGTCCTTTGATGGCATAGATGACGTTATATTTATCTACTGATATAACTGTCAGACTGGTTCCAATATCATTTACATAGATTGTTGGAAGATTTCCATCATCTACGGTAAACATACTAGCAAACTGGTGGTTAAATATATTAGCTTGTGCATAAGCATCCGTTACAACACTTTCACCACTCGCAATAACTAGTTTCGGCCTTGTTGGGTTTAAGCAACGTCTGATATAGCGATTGATTCCTGTGGAAGTATGCTTTCCAATTAAGCAGAGTTCATTTTCTTTTGCTATCGTATGTACGCATAATTTATATTTATTCTTATTTTTAATGCCAATTAGATCTGGGTTTTTTGTGTTTTTCGCTGCCATCTACACCAATTCTTCAGTTTTTTAGAAGCTAACATTTTCACTTCTTTCTTTTTGAAAAATTACCAGTTACCTTTTTCCTGTTTTTTTGCTTTGCTAACTCTAAAAGGCAAGCAAGAGTCAAGGATGCCTTTTAATGTGCCAGTGTATTTTCTCCAAAGATTGTCAATGTTCGTAGTGTGTGAAAAGATACAAGACCAGTCCACACCACTTAACGTGTCCCCCCTGCCAATTGAAAATCAACGGCAGCATAACACTTAATATCCTGAACAGCTTCCTGTATGCATGATCCAACAAGACTAAAACCGATTGAAACATAATAGGTGGATCGTCTGCCCCAGAAAATGGCGGCTCACAGCTGACACCAAAAACAATTCCTGGGTTAACTTATTAGTAAATATGAGATCCAAAACACTGTCGCCTTTGGTAGGAAAATTGAGCACTGGTTTGCTTCAGCTGATTTAAAGCTCAACAAAATAAAAAACAACAACTTATATTTCTCAAACTCTGAGAACACTTACCTGCTTAGATGCAAGAATATCAAGAGCTCAGTTATTTTATTCTGGAGAAGCAAGAAAGCTCGAAGTAATAAAATGGCATCAGTATCCGTTACACCTCAAGAAGACAGCGAAGGTGGAAGCCCTCTGACAGGAAAAAAAGCTCGCAAGGCATACAACACATCAGCATTAATTTTTGACACCTTTATTTTAGTGTCTTGATCACAAATACAATTTTCAGGTGGGAAACCCACACCAACCAAGCTTGGATGCGGCCACATTGGAAGTGTGATACGTATTTTATTAGCCATATTATTAGCCATACCTTCGGCAAAAAAAAAAAGCAGTATTCGGTCTCTCGTAAAATTTGGTGGCCCTGAAAAGCACTGTTTGTTTGGGTCGTATTCTGAAGCGAGGGAGCAAGCGTCCGCCCTCTTTTGCACCCGCTTCTAAAACCTTCTCGTACCTACCTCTCTGCAACTCCAGCCTTTCACATTCCAGCCTTTCTTCAAGTTCTGTTCTGTTCCCTGTGTGTCATCCCCTCGTTCTCTGTACGCCGGCTGCTGCTGCTGGTACTCTTGCTGTTGTTCTTCTATCGCGTAGACACGTCCCGCACCTCTACTTCTCAAGCCTCTTCTCGCCAAGCATTTGTAGGCACCTATTTATCTATCCTTTTTATCCTTTTCTAGAAATTTTTCTTCGCCAGTCCTGTTCACGTCTTCATTCCGAAGACCTCTACCTCGGACCGTCGCCATGGCTAGCTAGCGGGGTATGAACGACTTCAAGTTTTCGAAACACATCTCAGAGAGAACGCTGTATATCTTTACACAGATCGTTATTGGCATGTGTAGGGAGGGCCCACTGCTCCTAACTTTCCAAGAAAAATATACGCGCAGGGTTTTCCTTTCAAATCCACCCCTCCCATCGTTTTTCTTTCACACCTGCCGTACTTAGAGGAATAGGGTTGGGGGAGAAAAATCGTAACTCACCATCCCCGAGGCTGTAGAGTTACTGGCTCTTGTGCACGTTTCAAGTAAAACACTTTCTCACGACACATATTGCAAATTGTAGAGAGGGAGGCCTCCGCCGGGTTTTGAGCCCGCTCACCGAAGTAATCGAAAGCAGTCTTGCTCGCTGAAGTGAGCTGTTCGACTGATGAATGGAGGGTAACATTTGAATGGCATCAACCAACAAAAATAAACTCTCTATTACTCCTTTCTGTGCACGCTCCCGCTTAATGAATCTTAATTGAAAGGTGATCAACAGAACCTAATGGTCGATTGCCGATCATGCTGGGCGAGTAATTGAATAATCCCTCACTTCCTGGATGCCACGAACTGGGAGTTGTGGGAAGTCAGGCGTGCATATTTGAATGGTGTTTTACGTATTTCAGAGTTCAAATTGTTGGCGGAAAAAGATAGGAGTTATGGGGTAAGAAACTAAAAAATAAATCAGAAATAGAAAAAAATCATCGAGACATTCTTGAAAGCTACATTTTTAAAAATCATACAAAGACATGCCAGGAAACCTGTAACTTATTCATTATCTGACTCGAAAGGCGAGCACATTGTCGCAAGATTCTATCCTTACGGATTAACTTTACCTGTAAAAATATAAGACGTTTAAAAAAATACGGGTCTGCCCGCTTAGAAATATGGCTGAATTAAAAGAATTTTACTTGCAATTACCTTCGAACAGGAGACCCGATTTACCACCCCCAGAAAGCTTAAGGTGATTATACAATTCACTTGTCGAAACGTGTTGAATTAATGGGAAAATGGGCTGCTTCTCTAGTCGAGCTCATATGTCATCATAATTTTATTCAACTTTCAAATCATGCAAGGCAAGGTTCCGAATCATCAAAAACCTCACAAAGCGAATCCATTTGCCTTTCTTGAATTTCGAAAAATAATAGAGACGAATTAGCGGAACAGGGGAATGAAGATATTTCGATTAAAACTTTTATCGGATTCATCAATAATAGCGTGCGTGGGCCGCGAGAAAGAATGGCTAGCGTGAGTTAAAAAGAGCCGATTGGGTGACTGAAAGCGGGAAGGAGGGATGCTGTTGACCAGGGAAGCGCGCGTAGGCCCTTGGCAGGCAGGAATATATAGTAATGGTGGTCGAGAAGTGGGAGCGCCTCGGTAGCGAAAATGACGGTTTTAAGGGAGGGACGTGGTGTAGCTCGTAGGGTATTGGGTTAAGGAACCGATACCGATATACAGATACCTACGTATCGGTATCGATTCTCTGGGATTTTTACTCATTATCCAATTAAGCTAATTAAGTCTAATTAACGTTAATTGAACGAAGGATAGACCCTATACCTCCCCTCCCCCCTCCCGTAGGGGAGTTGGGGAAGGGGGGGGGCAAAAAACGTCTGCCATGGTCCCATCACTACTAGCAGTTTGAGACAACAGAGCTATATGAGACAATCCATTGTTAACACTGTTATAAAATGTCTAGCTGACCAAATGTTTTAAAGTAACAGACTTAGACCAACATTACGAAGTTATTGTAATGCATAAGGAAAACGGACATTGTTATAGCAAGACGGACTGTTTAAGCAGCTTAAAAAGAAACATGTTCCTTTTATAAATAACGCGCCATTTAACAGCAGAAATGCGCAGCTACGTTACCCAGAGGTGCATAAATTCGCACTGTGATTTACAAATGACAGTGGAAGGGGGTCAAAATCCCTTGACACCTACCTCCACCCCTCCGGGGTCTAGATGAGGTGGGCCACATCCGTACGACGTGTACAGACAAACACTATTGAGGTAAATAATAACCCCCTAAAATCAACATTGAGTCAAAAAAAATGTGCGTCAGTCACATTAATTCCAGGGTAATCGTCACTGTGAACCTACAAGTGGAAAACAATTATGGCAATTGGTGAGTTAAAAATATTTAAAGCTCTAATGTTACTTTTTTTGTTAAAGTAAAAATGTAAAGCATGTAGCATTTACTGACGCCTATGACGGTAAATGTCAAGGTTAGTTCGCACACTACAAGGTATCAAGCAAGTTCACGTTGTCAGGGTCCAAATTCTGCAATTCTGACCAGCCCACGGTCGGCTCGGTCAAAAAAAAGCAGATCGCCCCAGCCGTATATTTTGTCATGTTGAGGATAAATCCCAAAGCGGCTGAAATTAAAATTGTAAAAAATGTAAGGGAAAAGATATGCAGGGATGAAGAAAAACTAAAAGTTAAAGGATGAGTGTCCGCTATTCATGGAGAAAGGATGTATCAATAACGTTTTCATGATACTGTCCAGCTAAGTGGCTAGCTACCTTAGCGGCCTTTTCCTGGTTTAATGATATCACTACTTTCAAAGACCGACCTGTTTTGGCAAAACAGCCAAACAGTACAGAAAGTGGAGCCCGCTCCATTATGTCGACAGTGGAAATGACGACGACCCTAGTACTGAACAAGTGGTGGTTACATTCCTCGGACATTACCAGACGTATCGGCTTAGCAAATTTCCGCATGTAAACTCCCTGTGGCCTAAGGTTACTGTTGATCCCATCGTTTATCAAACGAGACGCTGACATTAGGTTTCTAGATGCACTAGGCATCTCTACAACATTCTATTAATTATACTTGGCTAGTGGAAACATTTACCGTATCAGTTATAGCCAGTAATACTGTATCTCCGAGTAAATCCTGGAGATATAGCCCTAACCCTATGTCTCCGTGATATAACCCACCACTGACGCACCATTGGCAGCGAGGGCTATACGTACTCGGAGGCACAAGGATCTGTCTTTAGCCTTGTAAGTTGTAACAATATTTTCCAATAACCAATGTCCAAGCAGAATCATGACTAAAAGTGATAAATTTCTCACTTACTCTAGGCTATACGTAGCTAAAGGGGAATTTGACACGCTTTGGGTGGTACTTGTAGTGGCATCACCCCATTTAAGTTTGGCAGTTATCTGGTTGCTAGGTAACTCAGTCAGTGCATGAGCGCGGTGATCTTCACGCAAGATGGCTACACTACCGTTGTTGGAAACTTGCAGCACATTATTGCGTCTAGGGTTGGCTTGAAGTCGCCGATTAGAGCTAACTCTTGATGGTGGTGCTTGACGCGCTGGGTCATCCGCTACTGGGGCAAATTAGGTCTGGTGCCAGTTGCTAAGGGGCCCTGCACGGTTGCTAGGACACTGTTGACAGGTGTGTTCCCACCCGAAACAGACCAAACAACGCGCACCAGAGCAGAGGGCAGTGTGTAAGGGTCAATGCGGTCGCAATTTCTCAAAACGTGCGATGGGCTGTGACAGTGCAAACACCCTCTTACGGCAATAATTACGGGAAACTTCTGCGTCGCAGAAACGAGGTTTTGACTTACGAGTTCAATGGAGTGCTCAACATTGTGTAGGTTTTCTCGAGGAGCTGCAGAAGTGTTGTAAGTCTTAGTTCCCTAGAACGCTGGTAAGGTCCTTCTTGATTCTAGCCACAAATCTTCAGCTGCAGAGTTTGGAAGTGGGGCGTAAGTAAGCGAAAACACATGCCGATAGTTAAAAGGCAGTTGTCCTTCCTTATGACAAAAGGCTTGAAGGGTTGGAAACTACTGAGGCTGTAGGCAAGAGTCAGCTATTTCGTCTAGGTTGGGTGTCTCTCATCTTGATATAAGACCTCTGAAAAATGGGGTACTGTTGTCGCAAAATAATAATTGGAGCTGATTCTTCATAGTCGTTGTGCCAAAAGAACTGGCCAGTCCAGAGGGGATAGGGGCCTGCTACCACGTGACATTAGGGTAGCACGAACATGGACTTCGATCCCACAGTCCACTAAGTATCAGTTAGACGATGGCGTTCGGCCAAGTTGAATCTTTAATGAACGAGCCATTGTTGCATTAAAGCGACAGTGTTAGTGCATTGTTGCCGAACCATCGTCGAACATATTTGTACAACAACGATTTGCAGTGACTTTCACACGTCATTTTCCACTTAACGTATGTACTCGAATCTAAGGCACACAAAGTGTTTGAAATAAAGATTTTGTTAAATTTCTTGTATTGTAATCCAAGGGTCTGCCCAGGTCAACATCGAAATGTACTGAGCCTTGCATGCATCTACTTCTGAGGTCAAATTCGGGAACACCAGTTTTCGCAAAAACACACGATTCGTATTCTGTTCGTTGGACACAATCACCAGAAGTTTGAATTTTGACTTGTACTATAAAAAAAAAAAAAATTATGCCTACTTGGTTCTACGACGCCCTCAAACGAAAGGCACAGGCCGATTAGATTTTGAAGTTGCGTTTTTAGAAATTCGAACCTAATAACTAAATTTATATGGTCAGTATAAATAGTCCCAAGTCAAGTTAAGGTATTAACAGGGTGGGGCGAGGGATAATCGTCTAACTGGAAAATCGCATAATTGGAAGAACGGAGATGTGGAAGCCATGGCGATGGAAAACTTGGAGATGTGGAAGCCATAGCGACAAAAGGCGAGAGGGAGACTTTTGCTAGGCAAATCCAATCGGAAATTCCTAGGATCGTTAACATGCCACATTCGACACGAACACAATACATCACAGGCTCATTCCCTACCCGAAAATACCAGGGGTGGCTGAGGCCAGGGCGAACCTCGGGCCTCTGGCAAGCGAAATAGTCTTGCTGCTGAGAAATAGTCCATCTGGTCACCTTGTCCTCCACCCCCTTCCCCGCCCTCTTGCCCACCTTGCTGCCTGTTTGGTCAACTGCGGTAATCTTGGTAATTTTGGTAATCGGATTTAAGGAAGGACCTTTTTTTTTTTAAAAGAAAAAGGGTGCCTTAGATAAGAACTGTTACAGACGTGATCGTCTTGGCCCCTGGGAATAGAGACTGTCGGCATCCCTGCTGAGCACCGGAGACTGCGTGAAGCTGTCATTGTGGGTAGCTTTTGCTCGCGTAACAGCGTAAATTATCAGGATGGGTTCGAGACCACTACGTGAATCCGTGCTGCGGGCTGTCATTTCTTCTTTTTTTTTTTACTATTTTACTTGACGTTGAGGATGCTTAGGAAGCAATGTGGGCGTTTGATGACGTTGACATGCCAATGGTTTTGGCTTTCGTTTCATTCACGGTTCGTGACTTTACTATCGGTTGGTGTCAAGATAGACATCAATGTTTTTTCTCTTGTCTCATAGGAGATTGTCAGGTTTACTAATAATTCAAAGGATATGTTGTAGCTTTATTTCTGAACCTTCTTGGTATGAAAATAGCAACCCATGTCTTCCAAGCTTCGTCATAATAGACTACGTTAGCCTTGTGGAATGCTGTTGGGATTTTTTTAAGTTCCGCAGTTTTAATTTGTTAGCTGGTGAGTCGGCAAAACCGGCGCTCCATGATTTGGATATGGGTAAATCATCACCACTGAATCAAACTGAGAAGTAAGAACCCAGTTATCGGTTTTGAAGAAAAATTCATAAAATAAAAGATTAAGAAATCCAAATAATCATTACAGCGCGTCAGTACAGCGCGTGTAAAGAGGGAAAAACCCTTACAACAGAAAAAAGTTAGCAAAAAAAATTATTAAATACAGATGCAAACCCATTTACGTTGCCTTTTGGACTTATATGTCAGACTGCCTGAGCAGGGAATCGAACCCAGGACCTTTGAAATCAAAGGCCAAGGTTCTACCGCTGAGCCAGACAGACAAGGTCCTGGGTTCGACTCCCCGCTCAGGCAGTCTAACATATAAGTCCAAAAGGCAACGTTAATAGGTTTGCATCTGTATTTAGTTATTTCTTGTGAGCCTTTGGCTTTCCCGTCTTTAAAAGAAATTATTAATGTTGATGTGCGATTTTAGCTTTTTTCTTCTCAACCAATTATATTTTTTAATAAAAAATGAAAACAAAATTTGAAATTATTCGTCGAAAATGCAACACATAACATCATAGTAACAGTGTTGCAGTTTAAATGGAAGGAGCTATACGTTATTTTAATAATTAGGTCTCCAAGTACAATGGGATATAAAAATGTATTTTTTCGCAACCGTCGCAAACAGTAAATAAATAAGCGGTTTACGCCATTAACTCAAAATGTAAGGTGTCAACTGCAACCGTAATTTTTCGTACGTTACAACAACTCTAAAAATAAATTTAAATTCCTCGCTTTTAACTTTCAAGAAAAAAATTTTAAACATTGCTACTCTATTCATAACGTATACCAAAAAAAAAAAAAATTCCTTCGGCACTAAGTACAGAAAGTGGGCCTACTTTTTGCCCGCATATTTTTGCGACATAAGACTAATTAAAAAATTGTGGAAGATTAATAAAGGACTAGAGGAATCCCGTGCTATGCACGGGGCCGGTCATGAATTAGGTTTACGGACACATTTCCCGGGACATTTTTCCGGCACTCTTCCAGACGACTTGTCAGATTGATCGACCACTCATGCCTGCCTCCTCTTTGCATGCAGGTAGAATGGGAGAGCGCACTCACAATGCGGACGCAAGGAGGGGAGAAGTGATTGTTCGGCCCGACGACTTGCCAGATTGAACCTTTATTGAGTTGACCGACCACTCATGCCTGCCTCCTCTTTGCATGCAGGTAGAATGGGAGAGCGCATTTACAATGCGGACACAAGGAAGGGAGAAGTGATTGTTCGGCCCGACGACTTGTCAGATTGAACCTTTATTGAGTTAATCGACCACTCATGCCTGCCTCCTGTTTCCATGCAGGTAGAGTGGGAGAGTGCATTTTCAATGCGGGCGCGAGGAGGGGAGAAGTGGTTTTCCTTTTAACTTTCCCTTTTCCCTTTAGCCTTCCTTTTAGCCGGCCTCCAAGATTATTATATAGATGTAAAAAAATATATAAATAAAATTTGACCGGTCGTGGTCTTCCGTTCAATTAAATACAAAAAGATGGATCCAAAAATAAAATAATGGCAGCTCCTCAAAATAATAAACTATTTTTTTTTAGCCCTAAATACAGATTTTTGTCTGGTTAACCAACCATTCATTATTATCAAAGTACAAAAATACAGTTTACACGAAGCTTGTGTGGATCACCCATTTAATATAATTCCAATAAACAATTTACAATTTGAGATAAAAAGAGGATAAAAGTGAAGTGTAAAGCAAGTATGAATCAGGACAACTTAACTCGAGCACAAGAATTCTAACAAATCCATTTAAAAAGAGTAAAAATAACAAATACAAATGTATTGGTATAATCGAAATACTTTCAGAAATGACTCGATCACGTCATTTTTCACCCTAATAATACTAGTCAATTTCTGTAATTTCTTTTTGGCAAATTGTTAGATTGTAGGGATATAATATTTTTTTTCCTTTTTCCAAATTCATTGGTCTATTTCGGTATTTGACACCTTATATTTATATTTATTTCTCTCAAATTTTCTTTCCATTCTCACAAATTAAAAGTTTAAGTCTAGCAAGACAATCGGCTTTAACTACTTACTGTTCGACAATTTATTCCAAATAAAAGTTGCTAAATAAAAACTCCATAAATGGAGTTACTTCCTTAGTAGCAAGTTTCATAACAGCATACCAAGCAAACACCAAAAACGAAATTACTAAAACTAATCATTTCCAGTAACGCTAGTTTTACTGGGAAATTTTTAAGGGAAACAGCATACCAAGCAAACACCATAAAATAAATTACTGAAACTTATCATTTCCAGTAA
>JAHWFP010120742.1:0-10063 GCA_023313725.1 Lithobius niger | reverse complement strand
ACGCCATCGTCTAACTGATACTTAGTGGACTGTGGGATCGAAGTCCACGTTCGTGCTACCCTAATGTCACGTGATAGCAGGCCCCTATCCCCTCTGGACTGTCCAGTTCTTTTGGCACAACGACTACGAAGAATCAGCTCCAATTATTATTTTGCGACAACAGTACCCCATTTTCCAGAGGTCTTATATCAAGATGAGAGACACCTAACCTAGACGAAATGACAGACTCTTGCCTACAGCCTCAATAGTTTCCAACCCTTCGAGCCTTTCGCCACAAGGAAGGAAGGACAACTGCCTTTGAACTATCGGCATGTGTTTTCGCCTACTTACGCCCCACTTCCAAACTCTGCAGCTGAAGACTTGTGGCTAGAATCAAGAAGGACCTTACCAGCGTTCTACGGAACTAAGACTTACAACACTTCTGCAGCTCCTCGAGAAAACCTACACAATGTTGAGCACTCCATTGAACTCGTAAGTCAAAACCTCGTTTCTGCGACGCAGAAGTTTCCCGTAATTATTGCCGTAAGAGGGTGTTTGCACTGTCACAGCCCATCGCACGTTTTGAGAAATTGCGACCGCATTGACCCTTGCACACTGCCCTCTGCTCTGGTGCGCGTTGTTTGGTCTGTTTCGGGTGGGAACACACCTGTCAACAGTGTCTTAGCAACCGTGCAGATCCCCTTAGCAACTGGCACCAGACCTAATTTGCCCCAGTAGCGGATGACCCAGCGCGTCGAGCACCAGCATCAAGAGTTAGCTCTAATCGGCGAGTTCAAGCCAACCCTAGACGCAATAATGTGCTGCAAGTTTCCAACAACGGTAGTGTAGTCATCTTGCGTGAAGATCACCGCGCTTATGCACTGACTGAGTTACCTAGCAACCAGATAACTGCCAAACTTAAATGTGGTGATGCCACTGCAAGTACCACCCAAAGCGTGTCAAATTCCCCTTTAGCTACGTATAGCCTAGAGTAAGTGAGAAATTTATCACTTATAGTCATGATTCTGCTTGGACATTGGTTATTCGAAAATATTGTTACAACTTACAAGGCTAAAGACAGATCCTTGTGCCTCCGAGTACGTATAGCCCTCGCTACCAATGGTGCGTCAGTGGTGGGTTATATCTCAGTGACATAGGGTTTACTCGGATACAAAGGGTTAGGGCTATATCTCCAGGATTTACTCGGAGATATACTGTTACTGGCTATAACCGATACGGAAAATGTTTCCACTAACCAAGTATCATTAATAGAATGTTGTAGAGATGCCTAGTGCATCTAGAAACCTAATGTCAGCGTCTCGTTTGATAAACGATGGGATCAACAGTAACCTTAGGTCACAGGGAGTTAACATGCGAAAATTTGCTAAGCCGAAACGTCTGTTAATGTCCGAGGAATGTAACCACCACTTGTTCAATACTAGGGTCGTCTTCACTTCCACTGTCGACATAATGCAGCGGGCTCCACTTTCTTTACTGTTTGGCTGTTTGGCCAAAACAGGTCGGCCTTTGAAAGTAGTGATATTATTAAACCAGGGAAAGGCCGCTAAGGTAGCTAGCCACTTAGCTGGACAGTATCATGAAAACGTTATTGATACATCCTTTCTCTATGAATGGCAGACACTCATCCTTTAACTTTTAGTTTTTCTTCATCCCTGAATATCTTTTCCCTTACATTTTTCACAATTTGAATTTCAGCCGCTTTGGGATTTATCCTCAACATGACAAAATATACGGCTGGGGCGATCAGCTTTTTTCTGACCGAGCCAATCGTGGGCTGGTCAGAATTGCAGAATTTGGACCCTGACAACGAGAACTTGCTTGGTAACTTGTAGTGTGCGAACTAACCTTAGCATTTACCGTCAAAGGCGTCAGTAAATGCTACATGCTTTACATTTTTACTTTAACAAAAAAAAGTAACATTAGTGCTTTAAATATTTTTAACTCACCAATTGCCATAATTGTTTTCCACTTGTAGGTCCACAGTGACGATAACCTAGAATTAATGTGACTGACGCACATTTTTTTTGACTCAATGTTAACTTTAGGGGGTTATTATTTACCTCGATAGTATTTGTCTGTACACGTCGTACCAACGTGCCCCATCTCATCCAGACCCCGGAAGGGTGGGGGTAGGTGCCAAGGGATTTTAACCCCCTTCCACTGTCATTTGTAAATCACAGTGCGAATTTATGCACCTCTGGGTAACGTAGCTGCGCATTTCTGCTGTTAAATGGCGCGTTATTCATAAAAGGAACATGTTTCTTTTTAAGCTGCTTAAACAGTCCGTCTTGCTATAACAATGTCCGTTTTCCTCATGCATTACAATAACTTCGTAATGTTGGTCTAAGTCTGTTACTTTAAAACATTTGGTCAGCTAGACATTTTATAACAATGTTAACAATGGATTGTCTCATATAGCTCTGTTGTCTTAAACTGCTAGTAGTGATGGGATCATGGCAGACGTTTATTGCCCCCCCCCCCGCCTCCCCAACTCCCCTACGGGAGGGCGGAGGGGAGGTATTAGGGTCTATCTCTCGTTCAATTAACGTTAATTAGACTTAATTAGCTTAATTGGATAAGGAGTAAAAGTCCCAGAGAATCGATACCGATACGTAGGTATCTGTATATCGGTTTCGGTTCCTTAACCCTATACCCTACGAGCTACACCGCGTCCCTCCCTTAAAACCCTCATTTTCGCTACCGAGGCGCTCCCACTTCTCGACCACCATTACTATACAGGGTGTTCGGAAATTGGTGTCAAATATTTTGAGGGTCCGCTGTGTGATCAAAGATAAGAAGAAAAAGTCCTACAAACATGGGTCCGGAAATGCACCAGTCTTTAGTTACAGCCCCCCCCAGGTTTGGGGTAAACAGTTCTTAAATACCTCGTAATTATTCACCGTTTCCATTCCAAACTCAGGATATGTGTCATATCATACCTGGTATTTCAGTACTTCATAATACAGTATTGGGTCGCACAACTTATCAGAGGGAGAGGTAGTTTTCTTATGGGGGGGGGGGGGATCAAACGTGGGGGAAGAGAGGAGTAACTGCTTTGGTCTTGTACTTTAATGAAACAAATGATACCAGGTTTATGCGATGATTTTTGTGGAAGCTGGAGCGTTAGACAAAGGCAACAAACAAACAAACAAATAAGCAACCAAATTCAAATGTGTGGGTTGAGTACAGTAATGTTGTTCTCGCCGCTTCGGCCAATGAAACAAGTGATCATCCGAATTCTAAGGATTCCCCCACTTTTACGTTGTAAGCTTCTTTGCTTGAAGAGTAGAAAACAAACACATTAAATCCCTCACTTTTAATGGCGAGGATACCCGATTGATAATGTTTGGTGCTCTCCACGGAGATGTACGTACAGTAGTTGTTTTTTTTTGGAGGGGGGGGGCACAAACTTGGAAAACGATGTAACCTACTTGGTCTTTACACGTAATGAAAGAAAGTACAGTACTACTTTCGATTGTTTTCAATCACACGATGTGTTTTTTCTACAATTTGTTTCATTAAAGTACAAGACCAAAGCAGTTACTCCTCTCTTCCCCCACGTTTGATCCCCCCCCCCCCCATAAGAAAATTACCTCTCCCTCTGATAAGTTGTGCGACCCAATACTGTATTATGAAGTACTGAAATACCAGGTATGATATGGCACATACCCTGAGTTTGGAATGGAAACGGTGAATCATTACGAGGTATTTAAGAACTGTTTACCCCAAACCTGGGGGGGCTGTAACTAAAGACTGGTGCATTTCCGGACCCATGTTTATAGGACTTTTTCTTCTTATCTTTGATCACACAGCGGACCCTCAAAATATTTGACACCAATTTCCGAACACCCTGTATATTCCTGCCTGCCAAGGGCCTACGCGCGCGCTTCCCTGGCCAACAGCATCCCTCCTTCCCGCTTTCACTCACCCACTCGGCTCTTTTAAACGCACGCTAGCCATTCTTTCTCGCGGCCCACGCACGCTATTATTAATGAATCCGATAAAAGTTTTAATCGAAATATCTTCATTCCCCTGTTCCGCTAATTCGTCTCTACAATTTTTCGAAAATCAAGAAAGACAAATGGATTCGCTTTGTGAGGTTTTGCCTTGCATGATTTTGAAAGTTGAATAAAATTATGATGACATATGAGCTCGACTAGAGAAACAGCCCATTTTCCCATTAATTCAACACGTTTCGACAAGTGAATTGTATAATCACCTTAAGCGCTCTGGGGATGGTAAATCGGGTCACCTGTTCGAAGGTAATTGCAAGTAAAATTCTTTTAATTCAGCCATATTTTTAAGCGGGCAGACCCGTATTTTTTTAAACGTCTTCTATTTTTACAGGTAAAGTTAATCCGTAAGGATAGAATCTTGCGACAAAGTGCTCGCCTTTCGAGTCAGATAATGAATAAGTTCCAGGTTTCCTGGCATGTCTTTGTATGATTTTTTAAAAATGCAGCTTTCAAGATTACGGCGCAGAATATCTCGATGATTTTTTTATATTTCTGATTTATTTTTTAGTTTCTTACCCCATAACTCCTATCTTTTTCCGCCAACAATTTGAACTCCGAAATACGTAAAACGCCATTCAAATATGCACGCCTGACTTCCCACAACTCCCAGTTCGTGACATCCAGGAAGTGAGGGATTATTCAATTACTCGCCCAGCATGATCGGCAATCGACCATTAGGTCTGTTGATCACCTTTCAATTAAGATTCATTAAGCGGGAGCGTGCACAGGAAGGAGTAATAGAGAGTTTATTTTTTTTGGTTGATACCATTCAAATGTTACCCTCCATTCATCAGTCGAACAGCTGACTTCAGCGAGCAAGACTGCTTTCGATTACTTCGGTGAGCGGGTTAAAAAACGCGGTAGAGGCCTCCATCACTACAATTTGCAAGATGTGTCGTGAGAAAGTGTTTTACTTGAAACGTGCACAAGAGCCAGTAACTCTACAGCCTCGGGGATGGTGAGTTACGATTTTTCTTCCCCAACCCTCTACCTCTAAGTACAGCAGGTGTGAAAGCAAAACGATGGGAGGGGTGGATTTGAAAGGAAAACCCTGCCCGTATATTTTTCTTGGAAAGTTAAGAACAGTGGGGCCCCCCTACACATGCGAATAACGATCTGTGTAAAGATATACAGCGTTTATGTTTCGAAAACTTGAAGTCGTTCATACCCTGCTAGCTAGCCATGGCGACGGGAGGTAGAGGTCTGGGGAATGAAGACGTGAACAGGACTGGCGAAGCAAATTTCTAGAAAAGTATAAAAAGGATAGAGTAAATAGGTGCCTGCAAATGCTTGGTGAGTAGAGGCTTGAGAAGGAGAGATTCGGGACGTGTCTACGGGATAGAAGAACAACAGCAAGAGTACCAGCAGCAGCAGCCGGCGTACAGAGGACAAGGGATTTGACACACAGGGAACAGAACAGAACTTGAAGAAAGGCTGGAACGTGAAAGGCTGGAGTGGCAGAGAAATAGAGACGAGGAGGTTTTAAAAGCGGGTGCGAGACTGGGAGCAAGAGAGGGCGGTCGCTTGCTCCCTCGCTTCAGAATACGACCCACACAAACGGTGCTTTTCAGGGTCACCATATTTTACGAAAGACCGAATACTGCTGTTTTTTTTTTTGCCGAAGCTATGGCTAATAAAATACGTGTGTGTGTGTGGGCGTGTGTTGGCAGGGCTCGAGGGCGACGGGGCTTGCTTAGCACGGGGCCCCGGGAAGGAGAGTAGTCGTCGCTCCAGCATGCGTGGGTTGCGAGAAAGAATGGCTAGCGCGCGTTAAAAAGAGACGGGCGGGTGAGCGAAAGCGGGAAGGAGGGAGGCTACCAGGTAGGGAAGCACGCGCGTAGGGCATCGGTGGGCAGAAAAATATAGTATTGGCGGTCGAAAGGTGGGAGCGACTCGGAAACCGATACCGATACAAAGAAACCGATACAGATAACTACGTATCGGTATCGGTTCTCGGAGATGCAGGATACCGTTACTCTTTATCCAATTACGCTTAATTAAGTCTAATGTTAATTGAACGAGGGGTAGGCCCTAATACCTACCCCTCCCCCTCCCATAGAGGGTGAGGGGCAAAAAACGTGTCCCAGCCTATTAGGCAGAATAGCACTATCGGTACTTATACCAAATAAAAAGTCAAGAAGTGTACGAACATTTATAAAAATCACCCGCAGGAGAGTGTTCGAATGGTCTCATATTGTTTCACTGTTTCGGCCAGGAATGGTTTACGTCCTTTTTACTTGCATATATTGTTTATTTTAATAAAGTCAACCAATGCTGAGGCTGTCATTATTCTTCTATTTTTATTTGTTTGACGATGCTTTTTTTTTTGTTTTTTATGTATTTTCCTGCAGTTCTTGGCTTTTTATTTAGCATATAATTACGGCCCTGTGCCAGCTAGCATCTGGTGGATTGGACAGTCCAATATGGCGAATGTTTGGACTACAGAATTCATCCGTAGACTGATATTTATGTGTTGATAGCGCAGTCGGCAAATCAGATGGATTTTAGACTTTAAAACAAGTCACCGATGCTTGCTAGAGTCTAGGCAATGATAGAATTTTTAATTCATCAGAAAGGCTACAAATTAGAGGAGGCAAGTGAATCATCTTCTTATTTCGACAAATGCTGGTTTATACAAGGTCTTTTAACTTTCTTCACCCCCTGTTCTCCTCCTTCATGTGCTCCTGCTGAAATCTTGAAACCCTATAATCACTCTGGGTGTTTTTGAGAAGTTTCCTCTGGTTGCAAACTTTGGCGAGTTTTTTTCTGTCGTTTTCATAGTGGACACTTGCAAGCAATTTTTCGTAGTGAAATTTTTAGACTCCCGTCTTTTCTCTCGCCTGTGCCACCTTTCACCCTCCGGCAACATTCTTCCCCTCCTCCCATATCCTCATTTTGCACTTAACAAACAAACGAAGCTCTGGTAAACAAACGAAACGCTCGTCAGAACATTTTAATGAAGTTTCTCATTAAATTTGTTAGCATTAAAATTATTGGCAATTGAAAGGGAACAAAGAAAATTATATTTACACAAGAAATGAATAGTTTTTTTTTCCATTACAAGTTTCGTTTTTTTTTTCCTTCATGAAGACGTGAGATTTTATTGTTTGTTATTAATTAATTTGAAAAGTCAACATGAAAAGCACAAAGCTTATGTGTTGATAACAGACTTGCATACACACAAAAATTGTTAAAGGAATTATTTCTAGTTGGATTCCCGTAGGCTGGCACTCTTCTCGGCTTTGTTGCCGACTTTTTTTGTGCTGTTTCTTAAGCACTTCGTTATAGAGCGCACGGCGGTAGGCCACGGCTCTTGTTCAATAAATTCAAATTCAAATTCGGCTTTGTTGTTAAGATGGTGGATCATAGTTGAACTACATGACGTCATTGAACCCCCTGTCAACAAGATGTCATAGAGATGCTTACGTAAACATCTTGTTTTCCAGCTTTCTACACCCATTCCGATTCCATTACTCCCATCTCTAACACATAGAATTAGCTTTCGACAATATATAATTGGAAATTGCGTCTCTGTGTTGCTCCGTGGCAAGACATAATTTGAGATTATATACTTTACCCCGTCCTTACTATTACGCCCCCCACGATCTCATGGCAACAGCGTAACCACCAATTTGGTCACAACAACTCGGCTCCCAGTCATTTGTCTCTCCCACACCATGTTTCGACATTCAGCAACTTTCTTCCCTGCATTACACTAGCTGAGTTTCCGCTCCTTGTGACTACAGTTCATAGAAATGTTCATCTATCTGAGAATTTATTGGACCCGTCTTTATTGTCAGTGTACAACGACGCAGGCTCGGACTGGCCATTGTGCGAATGGCACAGGCGCCCTTAGGCTACCATAATTTCGACGCCCCTTCGGTATAGTCTATTTTTTTCTCCTCTCCGCCAAGAAATATTAATGGTTTTGGATTCCCTGTCCGTTGATAACCTTTCCTTTCAGGCAGTAATACCCTTCTCACTTCTCCCTCCCTTTACTTACGTTTTAATGCATTTTTTAAACTCACTCCCCTCTCCCCAACCCTCTCCAAAATTTGCAAAAACTAGCATTACTTGAAATATAAAATGCGTATTGAAGAATGCACTCCGAAGCCAGAAATGACGACAGAATATGAAAATAAGTAAAGCTTTGTGAGCTCGACCCCCGGACTTTGCTTCTGCTTAGGGAGATTAGAGTGAACCCCTTGACGGTTGGAGGCACCATCACTTGAAGTGTCCTGTAAAATGCATGGCGCCCCTCCCCGGTTATTTCGATAAATGGTACAGGCGTTCTCTCCTACCCAGTCTGACTCTGCAACGACGTGTTATTTTTGGGTGGAAAGTGGGAACTCAAGATACCTACTCAAATAACACCACCTTTGCCACTTTCCTCCCAAAACTAATTCAATCAGTTTCAATAATTTGACAGCCAAACAACAGTAAAAAACCACAAAACTAGCTGGGAGCCCGGGGGGGGGGGGGGGAACAAGGAGTTAACTAATTTCCCAAGCTCAAAAGATAGAAGTAAAAAATGCGATCAACTTCTCTTTTTAAACATTTTATTTTCCGAAGATCGTTATACTCTTTCGTTGCCTTTATGCGTCCTTCCATACAACACCGTTTCTTAAGCTTGGTCCTTTAGCCTGCATCCCCTCCCCACGAAAAATGGGAAAATAACGTCGTTTTGGATCCCTACCCCCAATCTTTACGATTTTGTCGTACCCATTATTAATGCCAAAGCACGTTTCCCCCACCAACAAAAATCCTATGTGCGCTAATGTACAAAACTATCGTGTGCCCTGTCAATAGACAATCCGACTTTATAATCCCTTTTCACGCCCGGAATCGCGTCCATTTTGGTTTGACTGCGAGGGAAATAAATTTGGTAGCATTTTTCTGTGAAGAAGAAAAGTAAGAGTTATTGTCCTCTTATTGCAACAATGAACGTTGATAATCTGTTTTAGAAGCTGTCGAGGAGGCAACAATACTCCCGAGGGCGCAGCCCGAGACAGGGTTATTGTTGATTCCGAGACCGCTTCTATAAAAGCTTATCAACGTTCATTGTTGCAATAAGAGGACAATAAATGTCTTGTCATCCTACATTCTTTTGCGTTATTTCCTGCATTGTTTAAGCAATCTATTCTAAGCACGGAAAAGAACGGCTTCGGGCCATGATGGCTCCTCAAATAAATCAAATCAAATCAACAGGCAAACTGTAGAGGCAACACGACGCTACACCACGCACCATGGCTGTTTGCTGTGACGTGCATATCACGTGACTGGGTTAGTCCAATCAGACGGCCAAACAGCCGTTTTTCTCGTTCGTAATTGACTAACTCCAGGTGACGTCACAGCAAACAGCCATTGCGCATGGTCGTAGGGCAGCAATTTTAGTCGGCAGCGAACGAAAAAAATTATAATTTCGCGCTTCCCTTCCTCCCACCTAAAAAATAAAAATTACTCTCTTGCAATTCTCTCACACCCAATGTTTTTAACTGTTGCCTACTCCAATTTTTGTGAATGCTTTGGCCTCGGAAAAAAATTTCTGATTTTACAACGCTCACCGTGACAACTAGGCTATATTAACACTGGCGATAACCAGTGTTAGTAAGGGTCAGCCTAGGGTCTCTGTGTTAAACTCTCAACTTTGAGAGCTTATAACGCCGTCAAAAGTGAACATTTTAAAACCAAATTTGGAATCTAGCCTATAGTCAAGGCCTTTCTACGGTTCAAAAATTGTGAAATTCGGTCCAGCCAAATCCGAGATCCAGAACGGGGCCAAATAGACAACTTCTTGTTCTGCTTCTTGTTGTTGTTGTTGTTGTTGTTGTTGTTGTTGTTGTTGTTGTTCTGGGGATGCTTTCGTCTGTCCTCTCTACAGGTCAAACTACACCACCAAAAATCATGGGAATAGGCTCAAATCATAGCTTCCTATGTAAACATGTGCCTTTTCAAGGTTATTTTAGTTTAACTGAAGTAGTTATTTAGAAAAAAGCCATCACGTGCTAACTGAAACAATGCTTTTTTTGCTGATTAAAAAACATTCT
>JAHWFP010120737.1:35651-48782 GCA_023313725.1 Lithobius niger | reverse complement strand
TTGCCGTCCTGTCCATCCCACGAGGCTTGCCAAAAAGCGTGTAACCTCAGACGCAGAGTTGAAAAAGCGTCCGAGGGAACAAGGCTGAGATCCCTTCCGAGAGGGCCAGAAAGGGCCCCTTTTGCTGCAGAATCCGCTTGCTCATTTTCACCTATCCCAACATGGCCCGGGATCCAGCAGAAAAGCACGGTTTTCCGCTGGCCAGGCAAGCGGGAGAGCAAAGCTTGGACACGTTGTGTCAAGGGGTTCCGAGGATTGTAATTCGCCAAGGACTCCAGGGCACTCATGGAATCGCTAAAGATAATGAAATGCGTGCCCTGAAGGCCAAGGATCCATTCCACCGCCAAACCGAGAGCCAAAAGCTCTGCAGAAAACACAGAATAGCCTGATGGAAGGCGATGGGCAACCGTCACTCCCTTACAAACACAAGCACAAGCCACGCCAGCGTCTGACTTCGACCCATCAGTAAACAGCCGCTGATAACCGGCATACTGAGAACACAGCCGCCGGAACTCCTGTAAGTACCTTGCTGGTAGCGTGGACCCCTTCGGGAGGGACGCCAGAGCAAAAATGAAAATGCCACTTGGAAAAAGCCAAGGGGCCACTGGCATCCCCCCAAGCCTCAAGACGGTGGGCATTTCAAAGGCTATCTCCCAGGCATTAGGGCGGGCTTAAGACCACATCATCCTCCTCAACTCCTCCTCTGGGCGATACGAAAACATCTGAATCCTCACCCGAATCAAAAGATGGAGTGAGGTTCAGAACGAGGTTGTCCTCGGACGTGGGGGGGGGGGAGATGAGGGTTAATGGCGCGTTGACAGCTTGTTCATTAGCGCCAACCTCAGTCACAGTGCAGTGGTCCGGGTTGCCACTGCACCACACATTACAGAGATATTATTCAAACCCCTAATCTAAATCTTGTCATACATCTGTACCTCCTGCAAAAATTGAAAAACACCGGACAGGAGGACAGACTTATCGCCCAATTGACGCACAATGTCATGCGGAAGATGGAAACGGCGACGAAAACCATCAAGATGGCAACAATCAACAAGGAAGTGCCGGACCGTAAGTGGCCGCCGACACCAATAACATTCAGGAGGATCAACCCCCCTCGGAAGGAGGAAAAAGTTCTGGAGAATTAGAACAGGAAATCTCTTCCTGCTCCATGGGCAGAGTAGTATCACGATGTTGAGGGGACGCAATGGACCCCTCAGCAAGCTAGCCGTTCAACGACCGTTTCACCGTCTTTCCCGGTGGCGACGTCCTCACGGGTGGTGTTGAGGCCTTACCAGCAGGAGCCTTCTTCTTCGACGTCTTCTGTGGCGCACTCCGGGCAGGCGGAGGCTTAGCCGAAGCCTTAACCTGCCTGGGAACAGTTAGAGCATCAGGAACAGTAACAGGAGCAGAAGCATCTGCAGGCTTAGCAGATGTCGACGGGACGGCAGCAACCGGGTCCGAAGAAGGGGGGGGGGGGGTGAGGGTCATTGGCGCTTCGCCAACTTGGTCATTAGCACCAACCTCAGTCACAGTGCAGTGGTCTGGGTTGCCACTGCACCACACATTACAGAGATGTTATTCAAACCCCTAATCTAAATCTTGTCATACATCTGTGCCTCCTGCAAAAATTGAAAAACACCGGACAGGAGGACAGACTTATCGCCCAACTGACGCGCAATGTCATGCGGAAGATGGAAACGACGACGAACACCATCAAGATGGCGACAATCAACAAGTAAGTGCCGAACCGTAAGTGGCCGTCGACACCAATAACATTCAGGAGGGTCAACCCCCCGCAAAACGAAACAGTGAGTAAGTCGGGTGTGACCAATTCGCAAACGGGCCAACACAACCTCCTCACGGCGACTGCGGCGGCACGCCGAGTGCCACTCCTCGACAGTGCCTTTAATGGCCCGTAATTTATTACCGTCCTGTCTGTCCCACAAGGTTTGCCAAAAAGCGTGTAACCTCAGACGCAGAGTTGGAAAGGCATCTGAGGGAACAAGCCTGAGATCCCTACCAAGAGGGCCAGAAAGGGCCCCTTTTGCAGCAGAATCAGCTTGTTACGGCTTGTTCCAGCTTGTTCTGCTATCCCAACATGGCCCGGGATCCGGCAGAAAAGCACGGTTTTCCGCTGGCCAGGCAAGCGGGAAAGCAAAGCTTGGACACGTTGTGTCAAGGGGTTCCGAGGATTGTAATTCGCCAAGGACTCCAGGGCACTCATGGAATCACTAATGTCATGCGGAAGATGGAAACGACGACGAACACCATTAAGATGGTGACAATCAACAAGGAAGTGCCGGACCGTAAGTGGCTGTCGACACCAAGAACATTCAGGAGGGTCAAGCCCCCGCAAAAGGAAACAGCCCCCGATGGACCCAAAAGACCCTGCAAAGATGGGTGTTGCTGGGTCAACAAAGTAACAAGCATGCCGACCGTCCTCGTTAAAGACCTGAGCTCAGCGCGCAAATCCGCCAAATCAGCAGACTCGCTAACTGGGCCAGGCAATGGCGCACTGCACACCTGCGCAAAAGATCGTGTTATCGTCGGCGCCGATAGTTTGGCTTTCTTCCGGGCCTCCGAGTAGGAAAGCCCGTCCTTTACCTTCAATTCCTGAACACGACGTTCCTCGACATAAACACGGCAGTCCCGTGAAGAGGCTTGGTGCTGGCTGACCACCGCAGTTGATGCACCGCTCTGGGGCAGCACAATCAGTGCCCTCATGGGCTGCCTGAGCACAGCTAACACAGGTTGGCTTACCCTTACACGAACCGCTGGTATGACCAAAGCGTTGACAGCGGTAACACCGCATTGGGTTCGTGCCGTACATCTAACCTTCAACCGCAGGTAACCGGAAATAATGTTTTGCCGTGCAACCGGCGAATCAAAGGTCAGGAAAAAAGTGTCAGTAGGCTGAGCACCAATGTCACTTTCGCGTCAAACGCCTAACGGCCGTAACTCCTTGTAACTTGAGTTCGTCCAGAATGATATCATCACTGAGACCCCCTCAAATCAAAGCACGTCACGACCCCCTTACTGCTATTCACGGTACGATACGGCTCCACACGCACCGGGCATAACCCCAGTGCACTCGCCTTCAAAAGCCTCTTTGCCTGAGCATCGTCCGCAACCTCCACAAGGTATCCCCCAGCACGGAGCCGAGAGACACTCATCTGAACCACAGATCCCTTTTAGCGCTTTGTGGACAGCGAAAGGAGTTGTGTAACATCTCGGCCCTCGCCTGTCATCACCAGGAACTTCGGGACTTGGTCCCGACTCTTACGAACGTCTGGTAACTGGGCACTAGGCCCAACCATCTCAGGTCCCCTCCTCTGGCGCTTGCTAGTGCGGCAAGGAGGGGAAGAATTTTGGGGCGAAGAAGATTTTGTGGGGGAGGGGAGAGAAGAAGTTGCCATTGAGACCAAAAATGAAGTCGCGGCGGTGGGCTCCCCAGAACAGAAAGCCCCGCGCAGCACTCGGGGTGATGCAGGGCCGGAAGCCGCATATACAGGGCCCTGCACCAGGAAGCTAACACCGCCGTCTATCTCCGAGAGGTGGCAGCTTAAGCATGCCGAGAGGCGAGGCCACCAAGGAAGCCGTACACACCACCTCTGTCGATAACCCAAACAGTTCGGGTCCGTCATGCAGATGGATACAGCACAAGCCGCCTCCCCACATCGACAAGACCCGAAAGGTCATAGCCGATTGACCTTAGGCCGGCTCGCCCAGGCCACCCGTCCTCCGGAATAAGGAGCCAAAGCCCGAAAGCCAGGATCTCCGCCTCCACGGATCACTAGGTTGCAGCACACGGCCAACATGCTGGGGGATGAGGATGAAAAGCCCAGTGGCCAGAATGGGCAAATCGGAATCAAACCCAAAAGGGGATTCAAACCGTCAAAGATCCTCTAAGCAGCCACCCCGGGCCCGGTTTGTCTGGATGTCCCTTCACCTCTTTAGGACTAGTGCTCGCGACGGGTGTTAAACCTGCCCGCCATACACACCGTAGGCGCACTTGCAAACCGTAGTGTTGAGGTTGCTAGTGTTAAAGACGGACCAAAAACCCTCCGCCATGCAGACCCTTGGCACACTAGCAGACCCTGATCTTGGGTTCCCTTTTAGTCGCCTTCTACGACACGCAGGGGTACGGTGGGCTTATTCTACCCCCAACCCACAGGGGGTGCAAACACATTGGCACTAGCTACATTAGCCTCATAAAATAAAATGTAGGCATTTTTTCTACCACTTTTAAGATATTCCTCGTATTCTACTCTCCTCACACACGTATCATCGTACAAAATTCGGCTACCATTTCCAAGAGCATATGTGACATAATGACCACTTGATAAAGATATGCCTAAATAAGCCACTACAGTTCTCAGCGAATAGTCAACACAGGAGTTTTCACTGCAAATTTTAAGCGAGACTGAGGTTTCTACTAAAACATTACTGCTTTGTTTACGGATACTTTTTTTTAGCACTTCAAAGCGTTTGAGTCAAAATGATTAGGACATAATTGCTTCATGTTGCAAGCAATAATCATCAATTTTAGTTTGAATGCTACCTGATAGTGCATCTAACGCCAGTACAGAAATCTGTTCATCAGTTTCATTTTTAACACCACACTCTTTACATGTTGTTTTGCAAAAGGATGAAAACTGTAGTTTGAAGGTGGGAACAATTACCATTAGCAGAAATGAGCTAGCATCCTGTTGTGTGCACGGTTCAATATCCATGGTAGTTAAAACCTTCTCCAATGCCTCTTTAACATTTGGTAAAGGAATTGTCTCCCCATTGGAAAGTGATTGGATTATATTTAAAACTAGCCGTGCCGTCGCAATAGGAATGTCTAGATCATTAGCTACATGGAATGTCCCTACGCTATCAAGATGGGCAATAGCTTGGCAAACAGCATTAAACCAACAGGAATTGCCCAGATTTGGAAGTTCTGCTCCATTTTTTTGGTTTAATGTCTTTGCAGGATGTGGTCTTGCCCGAGTTATATTTTGATTACAAATAGGGCAGACACAAGCACTACCATTCAACAACAGGCTGGTTATGTGTGATGTTAAAGGGCTTGAACTGCTGTCCTCTGAAGCTCTTTATGGCTCTGCACTACAGTCATATTCTTATGCATCTTTCCCTCACTGTGATATTCCCAACAGGGCTTTTTTAAGTCTGGTAGCTTCACACTGTTGTCTGAAAAAGATACTTTACCACCCTCACCTGCTAGTGTGTGTGACTGTGGGATGTTAAATACTTGATTCTTTGTACAGTGAGGTCCACAAAATCTGCCAAAACCATTAAGAGATAAGCACTGTCCAAGCACCTTTTCCATCAGAGATTTGGTATTTTGATTTATCTTAACATTTCTGTTGTTAACGATACATCGAAACATGAAAATGTGGTTAGATGGCATCATCACATCCAAGTAGTGTACGTTCTTAGAGTAAGAGCGGTGAATCTGCTCAACAGCCTGCGTATTAATGAACCCTCTCAGCTCATTCACCAGTGCTACTATTAGAAGAACTTCCAGTTCAAGCTTTGTTTTCTTCTCATGAAAAGTGTCATACAGCATGTATCGTTCTTCTTGTAACGATACAGAATGTGTGCACTTGCTGTACGAGTGATCTGATGGTGTTTTGGCAGCAGCATGACTGGTTAGTGCACAATTTTTTACCCAAGGAAAGGACAACTTCACTTAAGTATTTTTGGCAGCTTGCACATTTTCATCAGTAACAGGAAGTAATCTACCATCATTAGGCCAAAACATGTTGCTAACTATTATTGTCATGTGCAGCTGTTGCGTGGGGTATATCATTCAGAACAATAGTTGGCTGGTGCTTAAAAGACAAGACACAATCAACATGGTCTCTTGGTCCGTCAGCCCTCAATATACACTTAATTATGTACACCACACCACCATGTGGACAACTACCAGTAATCCAGCCGCCTGAAGCACCCCAGATTTTCTGGAAAACCTTTTCATAGTGCCTTGTTTTGTTACGTTTTTTAATATTTTTAATGATGTCTGCTTTAGAACCATTGTTTATTATACATTTTTGCACTTTACATTTTGAAGCAAACACATTGACAAGTTCCATGCTACTATTTTGTAACAAGTCGTCAAGTTGATCAACTGTCACCTCCAATGCCTCCTCCTTTGCAATGGAAGAAGCACATTTTCTGTACTCACACACTGGTCACTCTTTCGTGTGTGCGACCCAATACAGGGTTTTCCAAAGTCGTACGACACAGTGACAGCAAATGGATTGCTAGCGTTATTTTTCAATAAGCTGCGAGCAATTATTTCAGTTTCTATGCTGTCCCAAAAATCAACAGCATTGTTGATATCCGAATTTAAGTCGGTGCAAGACGGCACTTTCAAATCTTCTGGACTAAGACTAAACAGTTTTTTTTTTGTTTCCGTCCAACAGAATAATTGGTGGATAATACCCACATCTCTTGCAACAGAAGTCATATTCATGCTCAGAAATTGCCTCAAAGTATAAAAAGGCGTTAAAAAAACTCTTGTGGAATGGATGTTCCAGAGCACTCCTCTATGATTTTTCTGACTGTACCAATAGCAGTGTGCCTTTGCACTGCTGAGCGAAAGTTTTTAGTGCATGTAAAAGATTAATTCATTGTCTATTCATTTTTTAATTAAAAAGTGTAATAGCCTAACCGTCCATTTTTCCCATAGATTTTCAGCAATTCTGTAGCAAATGGAATACAATTTTATCGAGAGCATGGTGACCCACCCCCAAATGCATAGCTCAGAAAGCACAGAAAAATTTCTCCTTTTTCTGAACAACGTATTCCATGCTCTGAATGCTACTAATCCAAGCAACGCAGTAATGAACAATGGAACATTACTGCAGGTTTGTAGTTAGGTGAATTTCATTTGGGTGTGTTTATTTATCACTTTGCAATAGCGTTTTGATTTAATGCTTGACCTATGCCTACAGAGAAGTAATAAGCTGGAAACATGTGTATTGTACACAACGCCTAGATTGCTCATAATGTACATTATTCTTACAGCTGTATTCTGTATGGTTGTATTTTTGCTTATGCTCAGTTACCCCAGTTAGCCTAAGTGTTTATTTTCGTTAATTAACTTCAGTAAGAAAATTATTTTTCTGCAGTTCTCAGCTGAAATCTGTGGTTTATTTTCTGATTAGGTGCTAACGAAGTCCTACAGAATTTTTACATCATCAGCCAAAACAGAGTTTGCCACTCCTACAACAATGAGCAGCTCAAGACTGACAATCAAGTCGGCAATAGATGTGTGCTTATACCTGTTCTAAAAACAGAATTTCAATTATGTCCTTACTGCCAACATGAACCAGGATGCTGTTGAGGTTAGTGCTGCACAAAATTGTATAAGAAAACCGAAACTAGGCCTACTGGAAGTTGAAAGTTCTTTATTGTGTTTTTAAAAAGCAAGTAATTACCTCCTATAATGTAATGACCTAAGTATCGGATGAGTTACTAGTCTTGGTTCCGGCACTGCCGTAAATCCCACTTATCAAGGAAAATATTTCACAATATACCATCTTTCCCTTCCGAGATATACCCATCAACATTTCCCTTTTCCAAAAAACAAGAAAATAAAGCTAAAAAAAATTAATTTTTCTTCGCTATTGTTTACCCGTAAAAATGTTCTCTTACTTCAGTTACACTTCCCGAGTTAATTTTGTTTTTATTAACAATCATTTTTTATTATGGTTTGCCATAACTCTTGTTTTTGTTTTTTTGTTTAGATATGTTTCAGTGCAGTTCGTGGATGTAGCCCAAACGACCACCCAACAGCAATCCAGTTTGCTGAAATTAACGCTATTAAATCGCTTAGTAGTCCGCTGGCACATGCGTTATCTGAGCAAACAGAAGAAACATCAATGAAAAAGACATCAACAAATACTGTGAAATGCTCGTAAGGAAAATGAAGGCTGCAGCGAAAACGAAGAAAGAAGAGTCTGTTTTAAACCTGAATAATTACACCTGAATTAAACCTGAATAAGGCCACCATTAATGACAGAACTGTTTTTTTGGAGGACTTTGGAATCAATGAGGCTCCAACAATGAGCGGAGAACACGACTATGCTGCACAATTCGCAAGAACAGAGTATGTGCTGTACTACATGGCTGGCTATGCAACCAAGCAAGTGACAAAAAAGATCAAGTGTGATGCTTGTGTGAGAAATTTTTTTGCCAAAGATAACGAAAGTGTTCCAGCACACCTGTTAAACATAAAGGAATTTAGTAAGTTTGGTAAAACCGCACTAAGTTAAACAAATAAGTGCTGCAAGACATGAAAGTGTATTTTCAATGTACTTCTAAGCATGTAAATTTTATGTTACAGATGACAGATGTGTTATTTACTTCATGTTGTGTTTATTCCCTGCGAACGGTTCGTGTCCACTTACCTGGAGAGCAACAAACTGATGAACTTTCAAAATAGAACGTATAATATGAACTGTCTTACTAACCAAGTTCTATGTACGTATCCCATCCTTGATGTGTTATTGTTATTTGTATTCGTGTTAAATTGTTATTTGTATTGTTATTGTTCTTTTGTATACTTTGTGCAGCAATGTTTTTTTGTACTTGTATTTACTGTTCTTAAAATTGTTATTAGTCCTCGTAGTGTTTTTTTTTTAACATTGTGCTTCATTGTAAACAGACTTCATATATTGCAGTATGCAAAGAATCCTGTCCGATGTTGTTCAGGTGATGTTATTTTCACGCATGATTTGGTGTCTTCTCCCTAAACATACTTTGCTAAAATTGTTCCATCGAAGTGTGTGAAGGACTCTTGTTCTTATGTTAGTGTGTGACCAATTGAAGTTGTGCATGCTCTTTGGTAATTAATGTGTTGTCTGAAACTGAAGACTATATCATTTTGCAATGATTTATAAGCAGATGGTAAGTGCTATGGATACCACTGTATGCACAAATTTCCCCACCTACTTTGTAAACATATGTGCATTCTTGTTATTTCCATTTTTTAATGTATTTCAGAAAATGGATGTTTGATACGCGCATCAAGAGCACTGTACTCATGCTTCAAAGCTGTGGAAGACGACATCAGTTCTTTTCTTACACAAGACAAGCTAACTAGCGACTTGTCTGTGGACATACTTAATGAAGTGAACCAGTACTGTCTTGGACGCAGCTTTTTTGTTGCAAAGAACATGCTGAAGAGTTTTTACCTCTGATTATTATTCAGTATGTTGAGATGCGTATGTCTCAGTTTTTAAGTCAAGTTTCAAAAGCACACACAAAAAAAAAAAGCTGAAATACGTCACGCGGGCATGTAAAGTTTCCTCATAACCAATGAACTTGACAGAATGTGTTTTTCTTTGTTTGGTTTGTAGGGAAAATTTTTTTGAAATTTGTCTTGAAATTGTATAATATATGGATTAGAAGCTTGTGGACCAGTCAATAGCCTAACCCCCACCACATTCCTTCCACGTGACAATAAAGTTGATTCTCTTACCCTTTACATTTCATATGTCCTTCCCTCAAATGCAGAATGTTATTTTTACTCTAATCCCCTTCCCTCCATCCCCAACTCACCAACCCAGTTTTCAATTTCAGCTGTACAATACCGAAATTGCTGTAACGTGCGTAAAGGTTTTCTAAATTTGTTTAATTAGGCCGTAATAAAGGGAAAGCTACTTACAGATGGATTTTGTATTTATATAAACCACAAAATGATTATTTGAACTAGGCCTATTTTTAAATCTGGAAAAACTATCTGGGAAAAAGTGTGCACAAATGCTTAAATTATATTTTAATAGTCAAATGTGCATGAAAATTATGTTGCATCTGCCTGCCTGTATAAGGAAAGGTATGCTAGTGGGGGGGAGGGGGGGGGGATTTTACTGAAATCCTGTACTAATCAGAAGGAGAGATCTCAAACTTTCAGATTAGTGATACTGTTAAACCGGGACAAATGCATTTGTCAGCACTGAACAATGACTGGTTCAATAGGGCTTTAGTCGTAGTTATCATAACTACGACTAAACCTACAAGATTTATTGTTTGTTATTACCAAAAATGTGATACTTTGTAAATGTTGTTATAATTATTGTCTATTTGTGAATATTATTGTCTTTAATATTATGTAAAATTTAGAAATCTTTTGTAAAATGTGTAACATTTTGCAAATATAGTGTATATTCTGTATGTTGTACATTCTGTATTTTGCAAAACTAGGTTTGGTGTAGTTTTTTTATTTTTTTTTATTTATTGCATCTCGTCGTTTTTCTATAACGTATTGGAAAGCAGCTAAAAATTAATTCGTATTTACCGTACCGTACGCCTTTAGTTTTCAAGCCGGGGAAACAGGGAGACGAAGCATGAGTACCCAAAAAAATATATGTTCATTCATTCAGTGGTAACTGGTAATTAGAGGTCACAAATACGAAACAAAATGAAAATATAAAGGGTGTAAAACGTACAATTATGATTACTAATAATTCTCGAGCATTTTCGTATGATATGTGAAAAAATTACGTTGAAATATGTGAATAAAAAAAAAGTTATCGCACGGAAGTAAAAAAAAGTAATTTTTTTCGTTGGTGGTAGGAGATCTTGAATCTGATGAACAATAAATATAAAGGTTTCAAAAAAGAATGTGGTTGACAATGTTCCTCAAACGTTTTCTTATATTGTACGAAAAATTCAATTGCATATAAAAACTTAATTTAACACTGAATTTAACACCTCCCGAACGACCACGTAATGCATTGAGATATAGCGATCACTCGCGAAGTCGCCTTGGACAGCGCCACTAGCGGCAGAGCTATCGCGCGCGCTGAAAAACTTCCCACTCTGATAACGGAATATATCTTTCTCTATCTCTATGATGGGCGGAGAGTTCAAACGGCGTTTGTGGGTGACTATTTACTTGTTTTCTGTGGATTGTTGGTGGATTAGTTTTTTTTTGGTGATTGAGAGTGTTGTTGAGAGTTTGTAGAGGCGGCAGGTTGGTGGTAAGTGCTTGTTGGGGACTTGGAGAGATGTGGGGGGGGAATGAGGCTTAATGGCGCGTCGACAGCTTGGTCATTAGCGCCAACCTCAGTCACAGTGCAGTGGTCCGGGTTGCCACTGCACCACACATTACAGAGATGTTATTCAAACCCCTAATCTAAATCTTGTCATACATCTGTACCTCCTGCAAAAATTGAAAAACACCGGACAGGAGGACAGACTTATCGCCCAACTGAGAGATGTGGATTGTTAGCAAGTGGTGGTCAGAGTTGGCACAGGGTTGTTGAGCGGGTTCTCGTTGACGGATTGTGTTTTGATTGTTGAGACTGTTGACTTGGGATAGGTGGATTGTTGTGAATTGACCAGGGTGGCTCTTCTCTCCTTTTTGGTTTGCTAGAGCATTGTCAGTTGGATTTTACGTGTCAGCTGGTATTTGGTAGCTGTTGGCATTGTGTGGGACTTGTGTTGATTGGTGTGGGAGGTGCGCGAACTTTCGGTTTCGGTTTTTGCTGTTAGATCGAGACAGTGTTGTATTGCTTGGTGTGGCGGTGTGCTGTTTGTTGCAGTAGAGGCTTTGAGTGTCTCTAGGTGTGGATTGTTGCTGTTGACTGTGTCTTGCGGGTTTTTCTTGGTGGAAGTCATTTGTGTTGTGGCTTTTGTGTGGCATTTGTGTAGTGTGGCTGCGTCTTGTGGACCAGAGTGTGCTTTTGGAGTGTGGGCAGGTGTTGCTTCGCATTGGGAGAGTGGTTCCCCCTGTATAGTATTCCTGTCGAGTGGTGGTTGGTAGAGGTGGTGGTGAAGTTTAGACCCAGCTGTAGGGTAGTGTGTGAGGCTCTGTACAATGGCTGATTTGTTTGCTCAGGAGGAACTGGTGGAAATAGTGTAGGTGTAGGTGTTGGGGTGGCGGAGGAAGTTGTGGCTGCTGAGGGGGCATTGAAAGTAGGTGGAATTGATGGGAGAACTGAGGAGCCCATTGAGATGGAAAAGATCAGGGAGGAAGTGAGAGACCTTAAAAGGTGTGCTGATCTGGAGGAGGAGAGAGCAAGGATGAAACTATGGTTGGACGAGTTGGAACAGGAAGTGGTCAGGGGTTGGTGAAGGGAAGGAATCGGGGAGGAGCAAGGGAGACAGGAGCGCTTGCTGGTTGGAAAAGATAGCGGAGGTTAAGGAGGCAACCAGGAAAGATATGGAAGTATGGGAAGAGAGGTGGAAGAAAGCCTGGAGTGAAGAGGAAGACAGGGACGAGAAGAAATGGAAGAGATGGCAAGAGGGGGGGCCCCCAGAGATGAGGCTTAATGGCGCGATGGCAAGAGGACTTGATGAAGGCGCTCGAAGAGGAAAGGAAAGCGGAGAGCAAGAAAAGACTTGTTCACAAGAACTCTGAGTCACTAGTGGAAGACAGAACTCTGAGTCACTAGTGGAAGACAGGAGTGTGGAGGAGAGGGGGAGGGGTCAGATGGTGCCTGCTCACATTAGGGGGGGGGGATTGAGGCTTAATGGCGCGTCGATAGCTAGGTCATTAGCGCCAACCTCAGTCACAGTGCAGTGGTCCGGGTTACCACTGCACCACACATTACAGAGATATTATTCAAACCCCTAATCTAAATCATGTCATACATCTGTACCTCCTGCAAAAACTGAAAAACACCGGACAGGAGGACAGACTTATCGCCCAATTGATTCACATTAGGAGCCTTGGTGAACGGGGAGGGGTGAAGGTTGCTCCTTTGATAAGTGGAAGTGGAGAGAAGTGTGGAAGGGCTTTACGGGATGGAGAGGTAGTGATTGAGGGGGGGGGGGGAATGAGGCTTAATGGCACGTCGACAGCTTGGTCATTAGCGCCAACCTCAGTCAATCAGAGGTAGTGATTGATGTGGAAGATGTATGTTTGGGGGGAGACCGGGATGTTGGTGATGGTGGGAAGAATTGTGATAGTATTGATATTAGAAGTGTATTTGCTGCTGATGTGTATGAGGGGGGTGTGGAGGGAGATGTTGATGATGTTGGTATGGCTGAGTTGAATGTTGATATAGGGAAAGGGAGCATTCGTGAGGTTAGCTTAGGTGGGAGGAATAAGGATATTAAGCCAGGGGAGGGTGAAGGTGTTGATGTCAATGCCGATTGTAGGGGTAGGGG
>JAHWFP010120737.1:18480-35551 GCA_023313725.1 Lithobius niger | reverse complement strand
ATGGCGCGTCGACAGCTTGGTCATTAGCGCCAACCTCAGTCACAGTGCAGTGACCATCAAGATGGCAACAATCAACAAGTAAGTGCCGGACCGTAAGTGGCCGTCGACACCAAGAACATTCAGGAGGGTCAACCCCCCGCAAAAGGAAACAGTGGGTAAGTCGGGTGTGACCAATTCGCAAACGGGCCAACACAACCTCCTCACGGCGACTGCGGCGACACGCTGAGTGCCACTCCTCGACAGTGCCTTTAATGGCCCGTAACTTATTACCGTCCTGTCCATCTTACGAGGCTTGCCAAAAAGCATGTAACCTCAGACGCAGAGTTGGAAAAGCGTCCGAGGGAACAAGCCTGAGATCCCTACCGAGAGGGCCAGAAAGGGCCCCTTTTGCTGCAGAATCCGCTTGCTCATTTCCACCTATCCCAACATGGCCCGGGATCCAGCAGAAAAGCACAGTTTTCCGCTGGCCAGGCAAGCGGGAAAGCAAAGCTTGGACACGTTGTGTCAAGGGGTTCCGAGGATTGTAATTCGCCAAGGACTCCAGGGCACTCATGGAATCACTAAAGATAATGAAATGCGTGCCCTGAAGGCCAAGGATCCACTCCACCGCCAAACACACTCCTTTACAAACACAAGCACAAGCCACGCCAGCGTCTGACTTCGACCCATCAGTAAACAGCCGCTGATAACCGGCGTACTGAGAACACAGCCGCCGGAACTCCTGTAAGTACCGTGCAGGTAGAGTGGAACCCTTCGGGAGGGATGCCAGAGCGAAAATGAAAATGCCACTTGGGACAAGCCAAGGGCCTACTGGCATTCCCCCAAGCCTCAAGACGCTGGGCACCTCAAAGGCTATCTCCTGACAGGACTGCTGGAGCCTATCGCGGAAATCACCCTTACCCACCCTGCGTCTACCGACTCGCAAGTCTGGCCCAAAAACCATGGACCAAGCAGGACTGGATTCCACAGCACGTAAACGCACAGCATACTGAATGGCCAGCTGTCGCCGACGAATGGCCAAAGGTGGCTCCGAGGCCTCAGCATAGAGGCTGACTACTGGAGAAGTTCGAAATGCCCCAGTCGCCACACGCAGGCCACTGTGATGCACAGTGTCCAACATCTGGAGAGTCGAGTCACTAGCCGAACCATACACCATGCACGCATAATCAAGTTTGCTGCGGACAAGGGCTCTGTAGAGGCGCAACATGGCAGCGCGATCGGCACCCCATGAAGTGCCCGACAGAACCCGCAAGATGTTAAGTGCCCGCAAAGACTTGTCTTTAAGTTGGCGCAAGTGTGGAAGCCAAGATAACCTGGAATCGAACACCAGACCCAGGAAACGTGCCTGTGGGACAACAGGAATCTGCGCCTGCCCCAAGTACAGGCAAGGATCTGGGTGCAGCGTTCGTTGGCGGCAAAAGTGAATGCACACAGTCTTGTCCGGACAAAACCGGAAACCATTACTGACCGCCCAGGTCTGGACTTTGTTAATCGCCAGCTGTAGCTGTAGCTGTAGCTGTGGTTGAGAAGGGGATGACATGGGGAGGGAAAGGTCTGGAAGGAGAGGGTGGAATAGTGGGGGAAGGAAGGTATGGGATGTTATTATTGTTGGGGACAGTAATGTGCAGAGACTGGCGAATGCTGTGGGGGATTGGGAGGAAAGAGGGGTTATTAGGTTTCATCCGATTTCGTGGGGAAGATGGGGGATGTGTCGATGTTGCTTGGGGGTGCATTGAAGTCTTTGGTGAAGGAGGGAGGATTTATTGTCCTGTGTGTGGGAAGTAATGATGTAGGGAGGGGAGGCTGTGAGTGGTTTGAGAGGGGGCTGGAGTCATGCATGAGGGGTGTGGAGGGTTAGGAAGGGTGCTTGGGTTCTGGTATGCCTGATTCCGGAGAGAAGGGGGATGGAGGGTAATGAGTTGGAGGAAGTGAGAAATTTTAATTCATGGCTGCTGAGGAGAATGTGGGGTCCGGAGGTGGAGTGTGTTGATACGTGTGGGGTCTGGACTAGGGAGGGGTGGTCCAGTGATGGGGTTCACTTCGCCCCTGGGGCTGTGAGTAGAGCATGGAGTTTGATTGTTACGGCAGTGGGAGTGACTTTTTTGGGAGGGAAGTAGATTGGGGGGGGGGGGGAAATGAGGCTTAATGGCGCGTCGACAGCTTGGTCATTAGCGCCAACCTCATTCACAGTGCAGTGGTCCGGGTTGCCACTGCACCACACATTACAGAGATATTATTCAAACCCCTAATCTAAATCTTGTCATACATCTGTACCTCCTGCAAAAATTGAAAAACACCGGACAGGAGGACAGACTTATCGCCCAATTGACGCACAATGTCACGCGGAAGATGGAAACGACGACGAAAACCATCAAGATGGCAACAATCAACAAGGAAGTGCCGGACCGTAAGTGGCCGCCGACACCAATAACATTCAGGAGGGTCAACCCCCCGCAAAAGGAAACAGTGAGTAAGTCGAGTGTGACCAATGCGCAAACGGGCCAACACCACCTCCTCACGGCGACTGCGGCGACACGCCGAGTGCCATTCCTCAACAGTGCCTTTAATAGCTCGTAATTTATTGCCGTCCTGTCCATCCCACGAGGCTTGCCAAAAAGCATGTAACCTCAGACGCAGAGTTGGAAAAGCGTCCGAGGGAACAAGGCTGAGATCCCTTCCGAGAGGGCCAGAAAGGGCCCCTTTTGCTGCAGAATCCGCTTGCTCATTTCCACCTATCCCAACATGGCCCGGGATCCAGCAGAAAAGCACGGTTTTCCGCTGGCCAGGCAAGCGGGAAAGCAAAGCTTGGACACGTTGTGTCAAGGGGTTCCGAGGATTGTAAGTCGCCAAGGACTCCAGGGCACTCATGGAATCGCTAAAGATAATGAAATGCGTGCCCTGAAGGCCAAAAGCTCTGCAGAAAACACAGAATAGCCTGATGGAAGGCGATGGGCAACCGTCACTCCCTTACAAACACAAGCACAAGCCACGCCAGACCCATCTTCGTCCCATCAGTAAACAGCCGCTGATAACCGGCGTACTGAGAACACAGCCGCCGGAACTCCTGTAAGTACCTTGCAGGTAGAGTGGAACCCTTCGGGAGGGACGCCAGAGCGAAAATGAAAATGCCACTTGGGACAAGCCAAGGGGCTACTTGCATCCCCCCAAGCCTCAAGACGCTGGGCATTTCAAAGGCTATCTCCTGACAGGACTGCTGGAGCCTATCGCGGAAATCACCCTTACCCACCCTGCGTCTACCGACTCGCAAGTCAGGCCCAAAAACCATGGACCAAGCAGGACTGGATTCCACAGCACGTAAACGCACAGCATACTGAATGGCCAGCTTTCGCCGACGAATGGCCAAAGGTGGCTCCGAGGCCTCAGCATAGAGGCTGACCACTGGAGAAGTTCGAAATGCCCCAGTCGCCACACGCAGGCCACTGTGATGCACAGTGTCCAACATCTGGAGAGTCGAGTCACTAGCCGAACCATACACCATGCACGCATAATCTAGTTTGCTGCGGACAAGGGCTCTGTAGAGGCGCAACATGGCAGTGCGATCGGCACCCCATGAAGTGCCCGACAGAACCCGCAAGATGTTAAGTGCCCGTAAAGACTTGTCTTTAAGTTGGCGCAAGTGTGGAAGCCAAGATAACCTGGAATCGAACACCAGACCCAGGAAACGTGCCTGTGGGACAACAGGAATCTGCGCCTGCCCCAAGTACAGGCAAGGATCTGGGTGCAGCGTTCGTTGGCGGCAAAAGTGAATGCACACAGTCTTGTCCATAGAAAACCGGAAACCATTACTGACCGCCCAGGTCTGGACTTTGTTAATCGCCAGCTGTAGCTGCCGCTCGCAGGTCTGCATGCGAGCTGCCCGAAAGCGCAGGCCGAAGTCATCGACAAACAATGACTCGGGAACAGCAGCTTGCTGAGCAATGGGGTTGATCCCTATAGCAAACAAGATGACATTAAGAACTCCTCCTTGAGGCACACCATTCTCCAAGACAAACGGGCGGGAAAGAGTCGCCCCGACACGAACACGAAACGAACGGCCTGAGAGGTAAGCGGAAAGCAACAGTGGCATCCGTCCCCTCAAGCCACAGTTATAGAGATTACGGAGAATCCCATAACGCCAGGTCGTATCATAAGCCTTCTCCAAGTCAAAGAAAACCTGAACCAGATGTTGACGCAGGCGAAAAGCCTCCCTCACATCCGATTCAAGGGCAACCAGATGATCGATGGTTGACCGAAAACGTCGAAAGCAACACTGAGACGCAGGTAAGAATCGGCGTGATTCCAGCACCCAGACCAACCTCTCACTGACCATCCGTTCCATAAGTTTACAGACACAGCTAGTCAGAGCGATTGGGCGATAACTGGAAGGAGCAGTAGGGTCTTTGCCCGGTTTCACAATCGGGATGACCACTGCTGTCCTCCACGCTGCCGGAACAGAGCCTTCTGCCCACACACGGTTGAACATTTCCAGCAAGAACTGCTGGGAGGCAAGAGGCAGATGTTTCAACAGCTGATAGTGAACATCATCAGGCCCTGGGGCGGAGTCATGCGACTTGGACAAAGCTGAAACAAATTCCTGCCTGGTGAACGGTAAATTGTACTCCTCTAGCCCGTCGGAGCGAAAGTCTGGAGAGGAAGTAGATGGGGAGGAAGGGGAGTTAGAGTCTGGGGGAAGGGGCAGGAGGGAACAGAGTATCTGGATAGAGTGGAACGTGAAAGGAGGGGAAGGGATGAAGAGAAGGGTGGAGAGATCTGGAGGGCAGGATTTATCGATATCTGTGGAGGCAGGTGTCAGGGGAAATGGGAGGAATTTAGGAGAGGGGTGGAAGATGGGGAGTTTGACCTGGTTGGTGTGGTGGAGACTCATTTTAGGGAGGAAGAGGAGCCTCCCGGGTGGAGTGGGGGGGGGGGGAGATGAGGCTTAATGGCGCGTCGACAGCTTGGTCATTAGCGCCAACCTCAGTCACATTGCAGTGGTCCGGGTGGAGTGGGTGGGGCTGAATCGGGTAAGGCGGGATAAGAGGGGAGGGGGATTGGGTTTTTTTTCGGGATAGGGGCGGGTGGGGAAGGTAGGAAGCATTTGTGGGTTACCGGGGAAGTTGACGGGAGGAAGGTAGCACTGGGAGTGGTGTACCTTGAGGTGGAAGGGAGTAGCGAGCAGTGGAATGGTGATATCTTGGGATGTTTGGAGATTGAGATCGAGAGGCTGAGGAGGTAAGGGTTCCATATTATTGTTTTGGGGGATTTCAATGTGCATCTGGCGGGGGGGGGGGGGGGGAATTGGACAATAGGATTGGGAGGGCAGTTAGGAATTTTGTAGGGGAGTGCAGGTTGGAGTTGGCCAATCTGGGGAGCACTGAGAGGATGGAGTGTATGTGGAGCAGCGGGGTGCTCAAGTCGGCGGTAAACTTTGTGTTGTGGGATAAGGAGGGTGGGGGTGGGAGAGGGTTATGGGGGTGGATGTTGAGGGGGGGTTTGAGGCTTAATGGCGCGTCGACAACTTGGTCATTAGCGCCAACCTCAGTCACAGTGCAGTGGTCCGGGTTGCCACTGCACCACACATTACAGAGATGTTATTCAAACCCCTAATCTAAATCTTGTCATACATCTGTACCTCCTGCAAAAATTGAAAAACACCGGACCGGAGGACAGACTTATCACCCAATTGACGCGCAATGTCATGCGGAAGATGGAAACGACGACGAACACCATCAAGATGGTGACAATCAACAAGGAAGTGCCGGACCGTAAGTGGCTGTCGACACCAAGAACATTCAGGAGGGTCAAGCCCCCGCAAAAGGAAACAGGGAGTAAGTCGAGTGTGACCAACGCGCAAACGAGCCAACACCACCTCCTCACGGCGACTGCGGCGACACGCAGAGTGCCATTCCTCAACAGTGCCTTTAATAGCACGCAACTTATTACCGACTTGACTGTCCCACAAGGCTTGCCAAAAAGCGTGTAACCTCAGACGCAGAGTTGGAAAGGCGTCTGAGGGAACAAGGCCGAGATTCCTCCGGAGCGGGCCAGAAACGGCCCCTTTCGCTGCAGAATCCGCTTGCTCATTTTCACCTATCCCAACATGGCCCGGGATCCAGCAGAAAAGCACGGTTTTCCGCCGGCCAGGCAAGCGGGAAAGCAAAGCTTGGAAACGTTGTGTCGAGGGGTTCCGAGGATTGTAATTCGCCAAGGACTCCAGGGCACTCATGGAATCGCTAAAGACAATGAAATGCGTTCCCTGAAGGACAAGGATCCATTCCACTGCCAAACCGAGAGCCAAAAGCTCTGCAGAAAACACAGAATAGCCTGATGGAAGGCGATGGGCAACCGTGACTCCCTTACACACACAAGCACACGCCACGCCAACGTCTGACTTCGACCCATCAGTAAACAGCCACTGATAACCGGCGTACTGAGAACACAGCCGCCGGAACTCCTGCAAGTACTTTGCTGGTAGAGTGGAACCCTTCGGGAGGGACGCCAGAGCGAAAATGAAAATGCCACCTGGGACAAGCCAAGGGGCCACTGGCATCCCACCAAGCCTCAAGACGCAGGGTATTTCAAAGGCTATTTCCTGACAGGACTGCAGGAGCCTATCGCGGAAATCACCCTTACCCACACTGCGTCTACCGACTCGCAAGTCTGGCTCAAAAACCATGGACCAAGCAGGACTGGATTGCACAGCACGCAACCGCAAAGCATACTGAATGGCAAGCCGTCACCGACGAATGGACAAAGATGGCTCCGAGGCCTCAGCATAGAGGCTGACCACTGGAGACGTTCGAAATGCCCCAGTCGCCAGACGCAGGCCACTGTGATGCACAGTGTCCAACATCTGGAGAGTCGAGTCACTAGCTGAACCATAGACTATGCACGCATAATCAAGTTTGCTGCGGACAAGGGCTCGGCAGAGGCGCAACATGGCAGTGCGATCGGCACCCCATGAAGTGCCCGACAGAAACTGAAACGTAGCACGCGAAGCAGACGTGTGCAACGAAGGCATCGCTCTATTTTATTGTTTGCTAGAGTAACTTACGAACAACAGATTGTCTGTTTAAGTTTTTTATATTATTACTGTGACATTGGTTCCACACTTACTGTTTAAAAACAAAGGACTGAAAATAAGCCTGTGAGAATGTGATGCACACCTTTTACCATCTCATGCAGGTGGTGACCTCTGCTAACAAATTCGTACACCACTGTAGACGTTCCAGACTTGCAAACTCCCACTCTAGTGCTCTCCCAGCAAATACCACGAATACAGCACATTTTACTTCCCCTCGTATACCAGCTATAGCGCAGGCAAGGCACTCCCAAACCACCACAGCACACCCTTTACGGAAAAACATGCCCTCACTTCCACGGCGCACGAGAAGTTCCAAAAAATTTACAACCAACTAAACATAGTTTGTACTAATGCACAGTCTATAGGAAACAAATACCCAGACATTGAAGCTATTACAACGAAGTATTCCCCAGACGTACTGGCATTTACTGAGTGGCTAAAACCAGAATTCCCTTGTTTCACTATCCCTGGGAGGCCGCGAGGAGTGTCGGTTACAAATTCAAAGCAGACGACAACGATGTAGGAGCACACGGAGGCCAAAAACTTTCGTCGGAGTGCCTGAAGATGGTGGCAGCCACCCACCGAAAATTAGCTGGACATTAAAAAGTGTCCTCGTTGTGAAAATGAGCGAAAATTTTCTACATAATTCCAATAATTATGACTCTAATTGTGACGAGAACTTTCACAGTAAGGTAACGAACGATGTATCCCTGGATATGTTTTAATTGATAGGTGCGACAAAAAGGGAAACCCAGTACGGGGCACGGCTATCTTTGTACGAAGCAATATTACAGCCTACGCACATACTTACCAAAATATTTTTGAAAGTTCATCCTGGTGAGAAATTAAACTCTGAAACACTGAAATTCTTTTTGGTGTTATCTGTAGGTCTCCATACTCCAGTCATGAATACAATCAAAACCTTACCAGCCTAATCAAAAACCTCAGTCACAAAAACTTAATCCTTGTGGGTGATTTCAGCTATGATAATATCAACTGGAATCTCTTTACAGCAGATGCTGAGGCTTCCTCATTTCTTGATACCAAACTTGAATTGAAACTAACGCTTGCTAACGTGCTGCGACAGCTGCAACTAAACGACAAGCCATCCTCGACCTTGTTTTCTCATCTGACTCATCTCTTGTATCTACTATTGAGCATTTAGGAAGGCTGGGTAAATCGGATCACGATATTTTACAAATTAATGTCACTACTTCTGCTTAAACACCAAGGGTACACAAAAAAAAATAAACTGTAAACAGCTCCAGGAGTCAATAAACCAAATAATACCACAAAATATAAAAACTTGGCATTAGCTTCAACCTTTTCTTAGTAGTGCAGTTACAACCGCTAGTTTTATACCAACCTCAAAATCAGAAAAAAAATCTGTCTGGATGTCTGATCTCGCAGCACACATAACCAAAATAAATGCCATAAATTGTGGTCAGCCTACCGAAAATCCGGTAAGGAATGCATACACAGGGACTATATGCATCTATACCCCCTAGTCCAACAAGCTTTAAAAAGTGAAAAAAAAAAAAAAAACACAATACGAGTTACTCATAGCATCCGGTTCAAAAACCTCATCAAAAAGATTTTTCCAGTATGTAAAAACAAAATAAGTCGCCAAACCACAACTAGGCCCCTTAGTCAAGCCGAATGCATCTCTGACATCAGACCCGTTACAAATGGCTAACATACTCTGTGACACCTTCGCAGCAAACTACTTACACGATAAGGTTTACGTATATCCCACTACTTGCATTCACACACGCAAACTTACTTAGTGCTTTTTCTAAACTCAAGCCACACGCAGCAGCAGGACCAGATAGCATTCCTTCAGATGCATTAATTATGTCTAAAACCAAACTAATTCCACTTTTGATCCCCATCTTTAACAATATGCTGAGCACTGGTTCATTCCGTCGGAATGGAGGCAGGCCTTTGTAACTCCCATTTACAAAAAGGGACCATGCACAGATCCCGCCAACTATCGACCAATTAGTATCACTTGCTAACTGTGTGAAATTTTCGAATCTGTACTCGCACAACAACAACATATTACCAAATATTTGATAGACACTAATCAGCATGGTTTCCGTATCAACTGTTCAATAACAACAAATCTGCTTTCGTTTTACTCTGACATTATCTTTGGTTTAGACGTTAACTCAAACGTAGACATAATTTACCTGGATTGTAGGAAGGCTTTCGATCGAGTAAATCATAGACACCTATTACACTCACTCGACGCGTAGGGCCTACGGCATTACTGGTCCAATCAAGGCTTGTATTTCTGCGTGGCTGGCAAACAGACCCCAACAAATACTTGTCCTAGGAAACTTTTCTAAAACACTACCAGTTCCCAGCGGTGTCATACAGGGGTCCGTTCTTGAACCCGTATTATTTCAAATTTTCTTCAATGATTTTGGCAAAAATTCCTTAAACAGTTTATGCAAATTTTCAGACGACACCAAAATGAAAAAACACATAACTAAACCCTCAGACGTTATACCCTTCCAACAGCAAATCGACTCACTGTTTTTTTGGTCCTGCAATTGGCACTTACCTTAAAACCAATATCCTGCACACTGGAACCAAAAACAAACGTGCGGACTATTTTTGGGGCTACCACAAATTACCTTCCCCATCAGAGACCACAGACTTAGGCATAGGCAACTCATTGATCAAGAGCTAACATGTAATGGTCATACATAAAAAAAAATTCAGAAACCCACCTCGGTTATTTACCGTACCATAACATCGCATAGCCCGGAGATATACCTGCAATTATCATACACTGTATATATATGACTGAAGTCCTCTCTCCAGCAAAACTGACACTATTAATTTCTCCGTTTCTATTCAATATATTTCGACCAAACTTGGCCAGATAGTAGATAGCAACTTTTTGGTACGGCATTAATTATCATGCCATTATTTGGTATGTTAGGACCCCTGTTGCCAGTGATATTGAGCCTAATGCTCCCTTGAGCTATTGTAGAGTAACCTTAAGATGTTAGTCACACCCTAAGATGCTTAGTGTGCTCATATTGTACGCTAAGTAGTGCTAGTGCACCTTTATTATGTAATTGGGCAGAGCTATGTATGGTTCATATCCAGATGTTATAACTATGGTTGTATGGTAGTCTGTACATTACACCTGTACGTAGGTGGAGCCATGGTAGTGTGGGTGAGAGGGTGAAGTGCTGTGGGGACACCTTGTGTTACATCCTGGTACTGGAGCTGCTACTTAAGCAACACTCCTGGCCTTAGCTAGCCAGTTCACCTCTGGGCTCCAACCCAGCAACACTTCTCTCCTCTCCTCTACACTACTGGGGTGCTGAAGCCTTCTAAGCCTCCTGAGCTACTGAACCACTGTACTGCCCGCGTGGACCTGAATAAACCAACTTCAACCCTAACGAGTCTGGTTATTTGGGTGAGGACTTGGACCGCCTTCTTCATACCCGTACCAAGTGGTGCATCCGCCCCTCCAAGACTTGTAGCAAGTGGTGCATCGGCCTAAGCCTAATTGGACCCTAATTGGAACATCATCAGCTGGTGGGCCTACTTCAGGCCTACTGTTCTACAGCTTCAGCTTCAGCTTGGTAAGCATAAAAGAACTGTGCCTAGTTTAAGCCTAATAGTTACTAGCCTACTGTGACAAGTTTAAATATTTTATTGTTGAACTGTGTTTGCAATATACTATTGCGTTTGCTATTCCATCGTGCAAGTTTAGTAGTGCTAGGGAACTGTGCTTATTTTTCTACAAATTTATAGAATTTGTTTTGACTGTGCTTACCATTACTACAATTTTCCATCGAGATTTAAAAAAAAAATATTTTCTTCATCTGTGCTGGCTGAACTGTACTTTTCTTCAAACTGCATAGGCTTGTTCATCATCAGCTTCTTGTGCTTCGATAAGCCTAGTGTGCTATTTTCAATTAGCTTAGCAAGAGTTAATAATTTCCAACTTAGAGAGGAACAGTGTTCGCTGGTTTTTATTTTCCATCGTTTTAGCCCAACTTTTATTTTGGTGTTTATTCATTTTCTTTTGAATAACATCAGAACGTCAGGACTTGCAACCTACCAAATTCTCCCTCGATCGTATTTTAGGAAACCAGAAGAGGTCGGTGAACTTTTAAAAATTATTTTTCAACAAGTGAATGTCTAAATCTACTAGGAGTAATCCTAATCTTGTTGAAACAGTGTCAAATCCCAATGCTATTGGAAGAATCCCAATTATGGCTACAAATATTCAGAATGAGTTTGAATTACCTAGTGACATGTTTTCACCCCAGCGCAACGTTTTGCTATACTTCAACGTCGTAGAAATGAAGAAAATTTGCGTGAACGTGTGCGGCAACAGTTGGACGAACAATTTCGCGAAAATCCGCAGCAAACAACGCGAGTGCAAGGCGAAATTGATGGCCACATCGTGACAAACGGTGCGAACAGTGTTACTTCCAGTAATGAAGATCATCATGATCCTGGAAATTCCGAAGAACGACAAGAAAATCCAGTTTTCATACATACTTCACAGCAAACTGAAAATGTGGAAACAGTATATTTTATGAACGAATTTGGTGAGCGTGAAAGTGTTCGAATTCCATTAGAGCAGCTCACAAAATTCAGGTCAGATAGAATAAGGTTAAGTAATGATCCAGTTTTAACAGGTACTATTCCTAAAACTTGGATTAATAATCCAGTAAATGCGTCAACTTCTATGACTAACCTTATTGATAGTTCTATTCAACCTATTGATACTACAGAAAGGAAAATGAATTTGTTACTTGACATAATGCAAAACTTTGTTTTAGCTAGTGTTAATAGTAATAATTCAGGTAATCAGTTGAATTTAAAAGCGAATGCGAATGCAAACGCTAAAAATTCAACAAATCTTGGAATTCCTTTGCCGAAAATTCAGGCCATTACAGTGGAAGAATTTAACGGATCTTACGACAAATTTTTTCCTGCAGTTTTCATTGAGAAACTGGAATATTTGCTTAAGATTAGAGAATTAGATGAATTAGAATTTGTACATAAAACTGTCCCATCTTGGTTGTCTGGTGAAGCAGCTCGTTGGTTTTTGTCTGCAAGACCTTTTGTTGATTGGTTAGATTTTAAAACTAAGTTTTTAAGTACCTTTCAAGTTCGTTCACAGGGCTGCAGCATTTTAAATAAAATTCGTAGTCAGCAGATGCAGCCTAACGAAAGCTTCACCAAATATTTTGAGAAATGCATGCGTATTGTAGAATGTTCTGGAGAGAAACTTGATACGCAAGAAATTATTTCTGCTATTTTGGAAACGTTGAATACTACTTATCAGTCACAAATGGTACCAACTAGATATGCAACTTTGTCTGAATTCAGGATGCAAGGTGTTTTTCTTGAAAATCTTAATGCAAAGATCGTTAGTCGTACGAAACCTGTTAACGGTAATAGTAGCGGTAATGCTAAGAGTAAAAGTGTGTCAAATGGTAAAAATAACAGTGTTTCTATGCCTAAATTTAACGCAAAATATTCATGTGTTGTGTGCGGTAATTTGGGTTGGTCGAAACGATTTTGTCCTAAGAGAGCCGAGCATGAAAAACAAACGAACGCATCTGTCAGTCAAGGTCAAGGTCAAGGGCGCAGCGCAAAGCGTAATGCATGGCGTGGTCGTAGTGAAGGTAGAAACAGTGATCAAACTCATGATGATAGGAATAACTCAAATAAGTCAAATAAAACTTACTATAAGTCAGGTCAAGCAGCGCAGGTTAACAGTAGTGAATTTAATCCTTGTGCCGCGGAATTTAATCCAAAAAACGAATAAGCCAACCAGACGGAAGTCGGACGCCTGGTGTTGGCTTACCTCCGCGTAATCGTCCGTTCACTAATGGCGCTAAACATAGATCTAAAAGCCCAGAATCAGCACCATGTGCATATTTTACCTTGAACTTCAGAAAAGAAAGTGCGGAAGCTATTTTGGATAGTGGAAGTACACTTAGTTATATAGATTTGTCATTAAAAGAAGATTTAGTGAACATGGGTTTTGAATTTGTTCCGAAAATCTATAGAATTCGTGTAGCTGATCGGCGCTATGTAGAGTGCCCGGGTTACATTGACGCTACCTTCCAAATTCAAGGCAGAACCCACTCGTTCCCTCTTATTTTAATGCCAAACACTATTCAACCAGTTATTTTGGGTGTTAATTTTCAAGCAAGAACTGGTTTGCAACCAAATTTTACTGAGAACACATGGTATTGGTTAGATAAACCTAACGAAGTTTATAAACTTAAACGTAGGGCCAGTCTAGATAACATGAATATGACAGTCGATGATGACAAATTTGTGATAGACGAATTTTGCGCTACAGTGGATGAAATTCGAGCTAAAGCATACGAGAGCAAAGTTTTAAATGATGAGCAAAAAGAAGAGCTTTTCCAGCTTTTGCTAAAATATCGTCATGTTTTTAGTTCAAGAGTAGGAAAAATTGACTGCTTTTTCGACATTGATACAGGGGATCATCCACCAATAACGCAAAAACCGTTACCACAATCTCATTTTGAAGAAATGCAAATGCGTATGCATATTGAAAATATGTTACGGTCAGGAGTTATTGAGGCTACAGAAGTAACTTGGAGCTCTAGTGCTTTTATTGTACCTAGGAAGGGAAACCAAACTCGTCTCGTGGTAAATTACGTCCCTGTTAATAAAATCACTAAGCCTCAAACCTTTCCAACACCTAACATAGAGAAACTTGTGTCTAGGGGAAAAGATTGTAAATTTTTCTCAGCTATAGACGCGAAGGATGCATACTGGCACATGCAATTAACAGAACGTGCTAGAGAACGTGCGGCGTTCGTGACCCCATTTGGTGCTTATAAGCCTTTTAGGCTCCAATTTGGACTTAGAAACGCCCCAGCTGCATTCTGTGGTTTCAAGACGAGATTATTTGAACCTGTAAGAGAAAAAGGCGTAGAAGTTTTTTTTGATGACATTAGTGCAATTAATGTAACATGGGAAGAACACTACGCTGCCTTGGAAGGTTGTCTCAAGGTCATGTCAGAAGGTGGTTTGCATATTAACCTTAATAAGACTAACTTTTGTGCTGAGGAGTTAGATTTGCTTGGATATAGGGTAACCACTGAAGGCGTTAGGCCACAAACTAGAAAAAGGGAAGTTTTAGAGCAATGGCCGCGCCCAACTTCAATTAAATCCTTGCGTAGGCTGTTAGGCTTAGGAAATTGGTTCAGACGCTTCATTCCTTATTACCATTATAAGATTAGCGATCTTTTGCTGGTACTAAAGGGTAAGGAACCGAAGTTCTTTTGGACTGATAAACAGGAAAATGCATTTCAAACTCTCAAGAATTCGTTACTTACCGCACCGATTCTTGCGAGTCCAGACTACAGTTTGCCATGGGAAATGTGGTCCGATGCGTCCTTCGGCTCAATTGGTTCGGTCTTGTGTCAGCGTGACCCTTTAACTAATAAGCTAAGGACAATCGACATGATTTCTCGTCGTCTTACACCTGGTGAAGTTAGATTAGGAGTCTGTGAAAAGGAACTCCTAGCGATTTGCTATTCACTTAAAAAGTGGCGTAGATATTTAGAAGGTGGAAAAATATTATGTCACACTGATAGTAAATCCTTGGTAATCCTGTCTAAATGCAAAAATCCCGTAGGCCGTATGGCCCGTTGGTTGGTTGATTTATCACAGCTTGACGCTACACTTTATTTTGTTTCTGGAAAATCTAATCAAGTCGCAGATATTTTATCTCGCATGAGGGAAGATGAAAAGGATTACCGACCAATTAGTAATCCAATTCTCCTACCCGCAATTGACGAACGAACACAACAACCATATTTGTTGTTTAACAACGACTGCTTGTGCAACCAAATTGATGTAGAGCAGTTAACGATTAAGCAGATAGCAGAAGCTACGCGAACCGATCCCTTTACTCATGCCTTGCTGCTAACATTAAAGGGTGAGAAAGGGCAAGTCGTGTTTGAGTCAGCGGCTATGCGCAAATTCGTCAAACGCTATGAAAACAAAGCTGTGGTCACGGATGATGTTATTTACGTAGACGTAAATAAAAATGTTTTGGATCAGCCTAACCTAAAAATACTTGTACCTAAAGCATTACGTAAGAATATTATGGTAATGTTGCATGATGTGACGTTAGGTGGTCACTTAGGAGTATATCGCACTTTGAAACGGCTGTACAGAGTTTACACATGGCCTAGTGCAAGTAAAAGTGTTGTAAGATATATTCGCACATGCAAAGTTTGTCAGCAACATAAAGCAAATCAAGGTCGTAAGGCTCCGATGTTAGTTTCTGAAGAGCAGTCCAGATTTGACACGGTAATGGCGGACATCAAAGGCCCGCTAGTTCGTTCTAAGGAAGGCTATGCTTTTATTCTCGTAGCCGTTGACATGTTTTCCCGATGGGTGGAGCTAGTACCGTTGAAAAAGGCAGACGGTCCGTCCATAGCGAAAGCACTCATAAATGACGTATTCGCTCACCACAATATACCACGTTCCTTAGTCTTTGACAATTGCAATTATTTTCGTGGTAGTTTGCTAAACAGTGTATGTAAACAGTGGGGAATTAAACCTAAATTTATTTCAGTTTGGCACCCCCAAAGTAACTACAGCGAGCGTATTAACCGAGAATTGACTAAACTACTGGCAATGTATGTTAACACTGAAAATAGGTCTCATAGGAATTGGCCAGATGGGTTGAAACAAATTCAGATCGTGCTAAATTCTAATGTCAATACCACGACAGGATTTACGCCAAGTTTTTTATTGCACGGGTATGAATTCAACCAACCCGAAACGCCAATCCCTAAAGCAATCCCTAGTGACGTAGATTTGGGGATAGCCGTCTTAAACACAACGGCGCGTTGGCGGCGCGCTGTACGAAAAATGCTTGCTCGCAGACAGTCAGAGCGAGAACATCGTACTAGTAAACTAAATAAACTAAGAACTAGAAAAAGTTTTAAAGTGGGTGATTTAGTTTTGCTCCGCAGTCATCATAGAAGTGAAAAAAGTCGTTTCATAGGTAAGAAAATGTTTCCTAAATACGAGGGTAGGTTCCGAGTAGTAAGAGTTGTTAACCCAGTAACTTATCAGTTAGAAAATACAGAAACGGGTGTGCTCGATAAATACTATCATCATTCCGACAACTTAAAACACTTAAATGAAGAAGAAAGGTGGGAAAATGATTCAGTAGAATATTAAGCTAATGATTAGCTTTCTTTTAATTAATTCTGATTCTTAAACTAGTTACTACAATTTTAGATTAACATGCTAGGCTACGCTAGTTACAATAATTGCGCCATGGGCATACTTAATCTGAACCTTCATGTTCAACGATGTTGGCTACGTTATCACTTTCTTTTGATGTAGTTTCTAAAGGAAAGAAAGAAAATATTTTTTTTTTTTAGCGTGATTTTAGAGAAAGGAAGGAAAAGAAATAGTACTTAAGAAAATCATTACCTGCCATATTAGCAAAGAAATCTAGCATCCGAGTAAGCCAAGCAACGAACAGAAATGAAACGAAGCATTCGAATGAATGCACGTACTTCGTGATAGCATGTCTGCAATCCAATTGTTGTAAGTTGTAAGTTTTAATTGTTAAAGCATGTCTTGCCTAGCCTAAACTAACATTGTCGTACTTTTTTTTTCTATTTTTGCATTAAGGCAAAATTTATGCAATCACAAAATCGCTTCTATGAAAATCGCAACTTTTATGATTTATTGGTTTTAAGCAAGTTGTCTGTGAATGTTTTCCTGTAGTTTTCTGTGGGTTGTAACTTAGTTGTATAGAATTCTAATTAATTGACTAATTGTAGCAATTGATGGAAGGGAGTTCATTGATTTTTAATGAAAAGAATTCTTGTAAGTCGCTAAGATTGCCTTCTAACTTGACACTAAACGAATCCATTTTTTTTTTGTATTTTATGTAGAGTTACAGATTTTAATATGGGAAAGAAG
>JAHWFP010120737.1:0-18080 GCA_023313725.1 Lithobius niger | reverse complement strand
ACTTCAACCCTAACGAGTCTGGTTATTTGGGTGAGGACTTGGACCGCCTTCTTCATACCCGTACCAAGTGGTGCATCCGCCCCTCCAAGGCTTGTAGCATTTTCCAAACGTTGCACCAACTTTTATGCAATTCCGTGCAAGAGTAAACGTAGGAAGCCACATGTAAATTTGAAAACTGTTCACTTCTTGTTGTTCTGCTTCTTGGCTGACACGGTTTCAGAAAAAACTACTGCACCTACCTAAAATCTGAAACATGATCTTAGCCAGAAATTTCCCTGGGCTTCAACCTTACAGGGACCACTTTTTCAATTGGTCGATCCATTCCGGAGTTACGGGACCCTAAACGATCATTTTGATTTTTTACATTGTTTTAACCATAGTATTTAGGGAACAATGCCACTCAGCAAACTCCAGGTCCATTCTTCGTGCATGCAACAATCGACTGCATGCATAAACCTTTATAGCGCGACACCATAGCCGTAAAAAAGGTACACGGATTACTAACAAAAACGTCAAGTGTGCCGTAAAAAAAGGGGTTATATGATTGAAGTTTCGTTTTACTTGTTAAAATGTACACGGATAAAAATTGGTGATTTTTAATTGAAATAATCAAATGTACAATTCAGAAAATTGCATATGTTTAAGTTCTGTTGTACTTTACCAATCATATACGTTACATAAAGCACAACAGCACTTAAACAGATGCAATTTTCTCAATTGTACATTTGATTGTTACAATTAAAAATCACCAATTTTTATCCGTGTACATTTTAACAAGTAAAATGAAACTTCAATCATATAGGCCTAACCCCTTTTTTTATGGCACACTTGACGTTTTTGTTTGTAATACTGTCAGGCTTCAAAGATTAAACTTGCACTCACTCTGGTAGAGATTTACTAGAGGGAATTTATTACCATGTACAAAATCATAAGACACGACTTTGGGTGACCAAAACAATTATTTGATCTAAATTCAACATCCCACACTTGAGGGCATAGCTATACAATTTTTAGACCAACCAGCAATAAGTAGAAAACGAAAAGTTACTTTTCATATAGGCTAATTTCATACTGGAACTCCCTTTCAGAACATGCTGTCACAGCAACAGATATAAACACATTAAAAAATAACCTCGACCAACACGTTACCACATACACTAACTGGCAATTCGCTACCTACGAGATCTAACATGCATGTGTTAAACTAATAATTTACAATACTTTGTTATAAACTAGTTGTATTCTGAATTCTGTACCTTGATACTCGTGTGAATTTGACCATTAATAATAAGTTAGCACGAGTTTATTATTGCATGACTTAAACCTTGTAGTCAATGAATTTAATCCCGTATTGCATGCACTTTTGTGTAAATCTATGTACTGCTGAGAAAAACATTACCCAACATCAAACCAGCATGTTCTAACGGTATGAATTTCATCCTTTTACCAGTGCATGAAGTCTATTTAGTATTTGAAAATAATGTATAACATGAATGGCATATAACCTTGCACCCTATAAATTCTTGCCTTGCATTATACTACGCACGAAATTGTTATATATATGCATGGCATGAAATTAAATCTTCTTCGCCGCAAACCCACTAAATTGAGCTAGGTAAAATGACCCCTGTATTTTGGAATGCGAGGATAAATGGGAGTACTGTAGGATCACTTGTTATTTTGTAAAGCGCATGACTGCATGTAAATCAAGTCGTATACAGGGTGTAACAAAAGGTTATGTCCATACTTGGGTGACTAATTCCTTGCGTCAAACTAAGAACATAATTCCTATAAACATTTGGCCAAAAACGTTTTATTCTTTAGTTATCGCATGAATTAATAACCCAAATTTCAACTTCTTTTCCCCCATCCACCCACTCCCACTAACTGGCGATTGCAGACACAAAGCAGAATAGGAAGGTAGTGAACGAAGATGGTGAAAAAACTGTTAAACAGTCAAGAGTCAGACTAACGGAAAAATAGCTCTTACCCAAACATTTGTTCTAGAGGGGGAGCAACCATTGTTTGAAATTGTCTTTAGTCGGTGTTAATGTAGGCCTGACAATACCATAGTGGTTTTAGTCCTGTGAACAGATGCACGGCAGAAACTCAAAAAGAAAAACATCTTGAAATAAGAAAATCTAAAACAAAACCCACAAGGGTAAAAAAAATCCGCCAAGTTTCAGCCATCATTAGTAGTGATTTCAGATTCAAAATGGCTGCCACTAAGTTGCTACATTAGTTGCCAAGCAAGTTTTTGATTTAACGTCTGACGTAATAGTCGGTGGGATTAGCTTGACAATTAATGTTGCTACTTGGTGGCAGCCATTTTTGGCTCGGATATCACTATTTTGATTGGCTGAAACTTGGAGGGTTCTTTTCACCTTTGTAGGTTTTTGTTTTAGATTTTCCTACTTCAAGACGTTTTTCTTTTTTGAGTTTCTGCCGTGTATCTGTTTACGGGATTAAAACCACTATGGTATTATCCGGCCTACGTTAACACTGACTAACGACAATTTCAAACAATGGTTGCTCCCCCTCTAGAACAAATGTTTGGGTAAGAGATATTTTTCCGTTAGTCTGACTCTGACTGTTTAATAGTTTTTTCACTATCTTCGTTCACTACCTTCCTATTCTACTTTGTGTTTGCAATCGCTAGTTAGTGGGAGTGGGTGGGGGGGGGGGGGGAGATGAGGTTTAATGGCGCGTCGACAGCTTGGTCATTAGCGCCAACCTCAGTCACAGTGCAGTGGGTGGGTGAGTGGGTGGGTGGGGGGAAAGAAGTTGGAATTTGGGTTATTAATTCGTGCGATAACTAAAGAATAAAACGTTTTTGGCCAAATGTTTATAGGAATTATGTTCTTAGTTTGATGCAAGAAATTAGTCACCCAAGTATAGACACAACCTTTTGTTACACCCTGTATACTCGTGTAACCTATTGACGATTGTTACAGAATAACTTAAATGAAATTTGCATGAATTCTTAACACAATTCCTTAAAAAATTATATACATATATATGTCGATATCGTAATATATTCTAGTGACCTTTAAAGCTGTATAGGGTAGAAATGTGACTATTTTTTTTAGTAATAACTTGTTAAGTGTAAAAATATTTATGCATTGTTGTATGCTGCATAGCCTGCATGGGGGGGGGGGAGATGAGGCTTAATGGCGCGTCGACAGCTTGGTCATTAGCGCCAACCTCAGTCACAGTGCAGTGGTCCGGGTTGCCACTGCACCACACATTACAGAGATATCATTCAAACCCCTAATCTAAATCTTGTCATACATCTGTACCTCCTGCAAAAATTGAAAAACACCGGACAGGAGGACACACTTATCGCCCAATTGACGAGCAATGTCACGCGGAAGATGGAAACGACGACGAAAACCATCAAGATGGCAATAATCAACAAGGAAGTGCCGGACCGTAAGTGGCCGCCGACACCAATAACATTCAGGAGGGTCAACCCCCCGCAAAAGGAAACAGTGAGTAAGTCGAGGGTGACCAATGCGCAAACGGGCCAACACCACCTTCTCACGGCGACTGCGGCGACACGCCGAGTGCCATTCCTCAACAGTGCCTTTAATAGCTCGCAATTTATTGCCGTCCTGTCCATCCCACGAGGCTTGCCATAAAGCATGTAACCTCAGACGCAGAGTTGAAAAAGCGTCCGAGGAAACAAGCCTGAGATCCCTAACGAGAGGGCCAGAAAGGGCCCCTTTTGCTGCAGAAGCCGCCTGCTCATTTCCACCTATCCCAACACAGCACAGCACAGCAGCGAAAGCCAAAATGAAGTAAAGTTGACTTAGCAGTGTAGTGGAAGTTACGGCGGTACGCACGTATTGTTTTCTGGGAAAATACCGGCAAGCGGTGTCTACCGTGACGTGAGTACGACATTGTAATTCAAAGTTCACACTTCACCACTAATAAATGAACAATTATAAACTCTGTCCACTTGAATTTTCGGTAGAATAATCTAGTCTGAACCAATGTGAACCTCGTTTAGTACTTCGTTTTTTGCCTGGACTTCTGAAGAAGGTGGACGCTGCATAATGCCACCGAAAATTCAAGTGGACAGAGTTTATAATTGTTCATTTATTAGTGGTGAAGTGTAAACTTTTAATTGCAATGCAGTATTGTTTTCTATAGGTTCTTGGTAATATTTACAACAGTAGCCTATTGCAGTTAGTGTTAAGTAGCCTACCCTTTTTTCTTTAGTTACTTTCACTCTGATAAGCATATTTTTTTAAAATTGAAGTAGTATACTAGTGTTTTTTTTAACGTTGAGGCTTATGTTAGTTTTTTTTTTGTGTGTGTGCGTAATTCACAATTATGAAGGGGAAAGAATTGGGGATGAATAGCCTATGGGTTGAGTTGTCGTGGACACATTATCTCAAGATTCAGAGTTCAGGCTAGTTATTATGTCTTCTCCTACAAAAACGTAGCGTAGAGCTTTAAGATTGCATCGTTAGTGTATCAGTATCTTGGCATGTGGTTTTTAGAACTAAATCCTGCAACAAGACCATCGTCTTGTCGCTCCATTTGGTTCATAAAAAGAGCAACGTTGAATCCTTTTATTGGTTGACTACTGATAACTAATATTATAGCAGCACTAGGGTTTTCTGTCACGATATTGCTATTTGTTGACTTCGAAACACGAAAATCATTCGTCAAGTGTAGTGGGAGGTCTGGCATTCATTGCGCATGGTTAACGCAAGACGTGAGCGACTATAAACAATCCTAAGTATGGTTCGGTATAATTCCAGCGATATGGTATAATCAGTAGTAATAGCCCTAGAGCTTTTGTGGATAATACGGCTACTGTTTTCGCACGAAGCCTGTAACCTGACATTAAAACTAACGAATGCTAATTATTTTGCAATTATATCCCGAGCGCGTAGCGCGAGGGGTATAATTTCAAATTAATTAGCATGAGTTAGTTCCAGTCTGGTTACAGGCTGAGTGCGAAAACATTTTCAGCCGTATTATCCACAAAAGCTAGACGGCTGTTTTACTGGAGTATATCCCAATTCAAAATAAATAATACCAAAAGGACTAGACATTCTTTGTGTTCATTAATATTTATAACGTAATGCTACGTTTTATTTGCATACCAGTCTCTCAGTTCATAAAATTATTTGTCTCCAACGAGAAGTTATAGGCGATGCTGCTGTCGGCGACTTTCTCCCGTTAAACACGCCGCATCAACCACGCATTGCTGAAATCTGCCGAGAGATGGCGCTGTGTGTGTTCCTGTACTAATTTTTAATCGTTTGCTAATAATTACCATGGGATCGAAAAACTAAACGACTTGTACGGTAAAAATTAAAATTATTTATGCCAATAGATCTCCGAAGTAAAATCATAAGATACTAGCCTAAAAAATTATACAGTGATGTTAAAATACGACAATCGTAACGAATATATCAAGTTTTCTAGCTGGTATATATGCGAGTCAAAAGCCACAATCATTAACTATTTATTAGTTAGCGTCTGTTTTAAGCTTAGCTCGGTAAGTTGCGCATGCGCACAACGAAAAGCTACTGTGGTATAATCACCCCGTTTATACCACACTAGGTCGATTATACCCCGCTCCTCTACCTTCCACCACGATAGCAAGCGGGATACACTCAGGTGCATACTGCGCGCCCTTGTCAAACTGGAGACTTTTTCATAAGAGTTTCAGGTTAAGAATGATTTAGTGACATGTGACTCACCAATAACTACGCACCACCAAAATAGTTATAGGTCTTACAAACTTGCAAATTTTCGATAGTTTTTACAACTATCTTCATCAGGCATGAACCGTCTTCCTACCCACCAACGATCACAATTTGAATTTCGTGCCACACTACTACTCTCCTCGTTGGCCTTGAGACGTCATTCATCCTGGCCGCTGCTGTAGTCGTTCTCACTCATAGAGCTTGACTCGTCAAATGCTGCTGTAGGGAGACATCTTTTCCACTTCACCTTTAGCTTATCATTCAGTTCAGGTATTAACAATTTTTGTTATTTGTTTCTATGCTGTTTGTTTATAGACCCAGCATATAAACAAATAACAAAAATTCGTCAGTCTACGTTTTGACCAGGACATCGGTATTTAGTATTAGTGACACGTATTATTTTCTTCTTTCAGGTGCATCCTTCAGTTCAAAAGACTGTCCACCCTGAAGCACTGCTTGTGGCCAAAGAAGGCAAGTATGCACGCAAGCTTTGTCCAGTGTTGAAATTCAAATCAAATGCTAGAAACAAGGTTTTCGTTACATATCAGGAAAGGACACGTTCAACGAAAAGTAGACCTGGATGGATTCAGTTCCTTTCCGTGTTTTCTTTCATGTTCAAAGAGTTCCTCTAATAGAGGCCACTATCACAATGTTCCACAATTAGAGTGAAAAAGACGGTCTTCGTTGAGCATTTAAGCAATCCAAAATTGCATAAATTGTCCACTAGGGTTGATACTTCAAACAAAGCGGTTTGTTAACAGTGTTACACAATTGTAACCAAAGAAAACATGGTAAGGCATATGCGCACGCAACATTCTACACAGCATGGCCCACAGTCATTTCTCCTTACAAAATCTACAGCTCATATAGGTGTATGTGTCCACTCTGACAATGGAATATACCTCAGTAGTCGTGCACTACAAGGAGCTGCGCATCCAATTCATGTACAGAAAAAGGTTACATGTAGGCTGCTGTCGATGACTGCATTGATGCTAACGCAGTGGCTGCCAGAAGTAGCATCCAGTACCATGAATGTATTCATTTACTTTCAACTATCTATGCAGCTCCTTTTCCTGGAGTTGTGAAGCTACGCTCCGATTCCCTGGAAACTTTGCAGCCTCAGAGAATATTATCGGAGTCAAGGAGAAATGAATGCTTGATGCTGCAATGCGATGCAAATCGAACCCAAGTGCCTTTGATTGTACTTGGTGTCCTGAAGAACCATACTCACAATGAATGGTGTGGTTTTCTGTATTTTCCAACAAAATTGAATACTGGTGCCGACTGCAGCGCACTGTTGTTACATTTGACAAAGTAACAAGCAAGTCGACATGCAAATGTGGCATGAAGTCTTGCGTTCATATCTATGTGTCCAAATGGTTTCTCGTTCAAACCAATTCACACATTTTGAGTTTCAGTGCTGAACCACCATCACTGAATTCAGATGTCGATATTGAGACAGATTGCGTGCAGCCAGTTGCAGAAACCTTGGAGAAAATGATTTCTTACATTAAGTCTTCAAAGAAAATTCCAATGAATATTGACAAACTCGTATTGAATCGTGATGTTTCATCAATAAAAGAATTAATTCTGGTTGAGATTGAGTGTCCTTTCTGCGGAGCTAAGTTAACCGAACCTATGCTTATGACACATACAGCTAAAATAATAACCTTGGAAGCTGTTTTTGAAAATGTGCGTACCTACAGCAAGTCGTGTGAAAGTTGTGCATTGGTGTTTAAATACCAAGAGTATATAGATGGTGTGCTAAATTTTAACAACCAGTTTGTATTGTCCTTGAAACTGTGTAAGCTTATTCGCAGTACCGTTCAAAGACACACTGCCATTGGCATACTGAGGAAAACAGTAGAAGAGTACACGAACACTTCAATCCCCCAGAAAGACTTTTTAAATGCCTACCTGGAATTCTACTGCCTCAGGTGTGGATTTCATCCACCAATTTTGCTTTTGGATGGCAACAAAAAACTGTATTCAGCGTATCTCCCGAAAACCTTGAAGCACCGTCGCTCCTCACTGACCATCCTGACAATATTAACATCGCTGACTTCTGGGGTAGTGTGGAATCTGAAATTATTGCTCGTAGCTTCTTAAGAAGTGGTTCAAGCAATCCTTTAGCTGTAGGTATGTCATTTAATTTTGGAGCTCCTTGGCTTGGCCACGAGACTAGAAGAGGCGACAAGTGTGTCAGCACCGAATATCGTAAATGTTCAATGTCTTCTGATGATCCTCTTGTCATAACTGTAGACCAAATTGATGATTTGTTGCAGAACAGTAACATGAAAATCGATAAGCAATTTGCTTCAAAATGCAAAGTCAAAAGGAATATCATCAATAAAGGATCAAAGGCCGATATTGTTAAAGCCATTAAGCAGCACAACAAAACTCAGCACTATGAGAAAATATTTCAACAGATTTGGGGTGCTTCTTGTGGCTGGGTTACTGGGAGTTGCCCTCATGATATAGTAAATTAATAATAATAAATAAATTAATAAATTTTATTACCACATAAAAGGTAAAAGGAGACCGGTTGGGGTGAGATGATCAGCCCACTAACACCGTTCCTAAACTTACACATAAATACACACACAAAAAAAAAACGGTAAAAAACATTGATATTAAGTATAAACAGGGCTCATCAGAATGCTAAAAACACGACAAAAATTTTGAAAGATCAACCTTACGGATGCCTCTCCTAAAAATGCCTAGACTCGCCGACCCAACCAACTCGGATGTCAGGCCATTCCATGGAATCACCACTCGATTAGAAAAAAAAAATTTTGTACAATCCCTATGCACTTCACCAACAGTGAGTTTCAGATGGTGTCCACGGGTAATACTATTGGTCCTAATCATGAAAAAGACACCCGGGTTTACATCCACAAACCCCCGCAGAATAGTAAAAGTGAGACAAAGGTCCGCATGCAACCGTCTAAGTTCAAGGGATTCCAACCCAAGGCGCAGCAGATGCTGACTATAGGGTAGCTCACGCATTCCTGGCAAACGCTTGGTGAATGAGCGCTGAACAGATTCCACCATCAAAATATCCTTTATGAGATGGGGGGACCAAACCTGACTGGCATACTCGACGATAGGACGTACATAGATTTTAAAGGCCTTAACAAGTATATTTACATTGCCAGACGTGAAACACCTTCTAATAAGGTGGTTCATCCTTTTGGCCCGAACTGCAATGATGTTACAGTGGGGGGTAAATTTAAGGTTGGAAGTAAAATGGACTCCAAGGTCCTTTATTTCGTTTTTACTAATTAATTGTTGATTATTAATTTTATAGTCAGTACCATTGCGTTGAATGCCAAGAGGTAGAACCTTGCATTTTTGTGCATTAATTGGTAGTTGCCATCTCGTGGACCATTCGACCAGGAAATTAACAGCAAGTTGGAGTTGGTTTGTGCCAACAGGTGTGATTATGGTGTTATAGAGTTTTACATCGTCTGCAAATTTAGGGAGACATTACCACAATTAGGAGCTAGATCGGAAATATAAATAAGGAATAGCAACGGTCCCAGCATTGATCCCTGCGGCACACCACTAGTTACCGAGAGCGAGGTGGAATTTGATTTCCCCACCGCAACCATCTGCATCCGGTCACTGAGGAAATCACTTATCCAGGAGAAAACTGGTCCATCAATACCCATCAATTTTAGTTTTACGAGTAATTTCGAGTGTACCAGAGTCGAAAGCCCTGGCAAAGTCAATGTAAATAACATCCACCGGAATATGCTTCTCTATTGATTTAGTCCAGTCGTTTAGGCAATTTAATAGTTGCAGGGTAGTCGAACGGCGAGGCAGAAACCCGAATTGGTCACTAGGAATAAGGGGGGGGGGATTGAGGCTTAATGGCGCGTCGACAACTTGGTCATTAGCGCCAACCTCAGTCACAGTGCAGTGGTCCGGGTTGCCACTGCACCACACATTACAGAGATGTTATTCAAACCCCTAATCTAAATCTTGTCATACATCTGTACCTCCTGCAAAAATTGAAAAACACCGGACAGGAGGACAGACTTATCGCCCAACTGACGCGCACTGTCACGCGGAAGATGGAAGATGGAATAAGGTCAAATTTGATTAAATGTTTCATTAATATGTCCCGTAGGCGTATAATGCGTTCGAAAATCCTACAAGGGACACAAGTCAACGAAATAGGACGATAGTTGGAGGGATCAGCCGCATTTCCGGCCTTGTAAATTGGGATCACTCTTGCCATCTTCCACTGTTCAGGCAATTTACCCTGTGAAACAAATGATTTTAGAATTAGATAAAGTGGATCACAAAGGACACTTGCTAGTTTTTTATAAAAAGAGCTGGAAAAGCCATCAGGGCATATTGCCGAGCTATTTTTGAGGTTGAGAAGTTTGGTTAAAATGGAATAAGGAGTAAATTCAATCGAACGAAAATTTGCAGCACATGAGACACCAGACATTTGGTACATGGCAGGGTCCGTTTCCTTATTAAAATCTCCCAAAAACAGTATTAAACGCGATTGCCTTCTCGTACTCTTCCGTTATTGTTTTGGCCTCAAAATGGAGTGGAGGAATAGAGCTAGGGGTCTTAGTGTCATCAAGTGCGTATTAAGAGCAGAAGGTCCAAGAGATCACGTGGATTGCATAATGAATTTTAAACACCAACAGACCATAGTGTTAAATGACATACCTCACTTGACTGCTGCACATGGCAATAAAAGGCTCAGTGATCTCTTTTGGCCCAATGATGGTCACTTGCTCGCAGATACTGATGCAAATGTTCACGCTGCAATGAATGGTCTGGTGAAACTGTCCTTTCCGTGGGTCAGGACTTCTGCACTGAACAATGTTTCAAGTTCTGACTACATTCAGGCAGATCATGCATACAAGAACATACACCCCGTAACTTTGCAGGAGGAAAGATATATGTTGTACGATACATTCCACGAAAAAAATACGAAACGTGCAAGGGAAGTTTTGTGCCGTGTAGGATTGGTTAACGAATTACGAGGATTCGTTAACACACAGGCAGTTGAGCAAATCTACAGCACCTATGCTCAAAACCGATATTTTTAAGATGTTATGAAACCGTCCAACCATGTGTTCTTGTTTCGTTGCTTAGTTGATCTTAGAAATGAAAAGATTAACCTTGATGGACGTCTGTTGCTTCAAAAGCAAATGGGTCAATTGCTGAGCCAAGATAATTTTGGTAGACTTTGCATTACGCCGTGTTTAAAAATGTATCCCAACAAGTGTGAGAAATCTGTCACTGGAAGTCAGATCAGATTCCATGAAATGTCGAATAGCAACAATTTCAATGACGAATCGGAGGTAGAGGTTATAACTATTCTACCCACCGAACACGGTTGTGACAGAGAAGATGTAGAACATAGAAGAATCATTGTTTGCCAGCAATTTTTTTATATCTGTCCTTTATGTGATCAGGGTGCTGACTGATACAACGGTGCATGACTATATAGTCCACTCTCATAAGTGCAAGTCTGTTACCCAATATATCGAACAGACTATACTAAGAGATCGACTCTTCGTATAGATCTTCGTAAGGATGGCCTTCCAAATTTAGGAAATACTTGCCGGTTCAATGCTGTGTGCCAAGCCATTGGTCATTTAGATATCCTGAATAATATTGAATTACCACCTGACATAGGAGTTGATGGGCATGAAACAAAGTTGGTGATCAGTATCATCCTTTCCATTTCTAAGCGCTCTTCCATACTGTTGTCTGACCTGAAAATAGTGACAGAAGACGTGTCTAAGTGTTTAGGAATCGAACCAAATACTTAACAAGATGCTAGTGAATTCCTGCTTCATGTGTCATCCCCATCATTTAGCCTAAGCTTTTGTCATATTGTCGAACAATTTTCTTAGAATGTGGCCATGAAACGATTACTCCTGAGGAATCATCCATGCTTGCACTTGATGTATTGCCTGGCAACATACAAGACAAAATAGAAAGTTATTACTCACAGTTTGAACAATGTGGCTTAGAATGTGACTTCAGACTTGCTAAAATAGTAAAGTTACAAAGGCTGCCCATCACATTGTGTCTAAGGCTCCTATGGTTCTGATTGTTCTGTTGAAACGTTTGAAAACATTGGAAATGAACTGAAAAAAGTTCACAGTTCTGTTGAAGCACAGGATAGAATTTCTCTTGTAGTGAGCGGTATAACATGAATCTGTGTACAGATTAAGAGCAGTTCTTGCTCATCAAGGAATAACATTATTCAGTGGTCACTATGTCGCATACATATTAGGCAAGCGTACATACACATTGTATGATGACAAATGTGTATGGAATGTGACAGTGCCTTTAATAGCCCGTAATTTATTACCGTCCTGTCCGTCCCACAAGGTTTGCCAAAAAGCATGTAACCTCAGACGCAGAGTTGAAAAGCTGTCTGAGGGAACAAGACTGAGATCCCTTCCGAGACAGCCAGAAAGGGCCCCTTTCGCTGCAGAATCAGCTTGCTCATTACCACCTATCCCAACATGGCCCGGGATCCAGCAGTAAAGCACGGTTTTCCGCTAGCCAGGCAAGTGGGAAAGCTAAGCTTGGACACGTTGTGTCAAGGGATTCAGAGGATTGTAATTCGCCAAGGACTCCAGGGCACTCATGGAATCGCTAAAGATAATGAAATGGGTGCCCTGAAGGTCAAAGATCCATTCCACCGCCAAACCGAGAGCCAAAAGCTCTGTAGAAAACACAGAATAGCCTGATGGAAGGCGATGGGCAACCGTTACTCCCTTACACACACAAGCACACGCCACGCCAACGTCTGACTTCGACCCATCAGTAAAGAGCCTAAGCAAAGGAAATTAATTCATTGTTCAAGTAACAGATAGTGGTACCAAACTACTACTTAAGAAGCAACTTCGACTTAAGTCTTTGCTTAAGTACTCCTAAAACACAGCTGTGGTACGGGCGTGAGTCTTTTTGAAGTTGTACTAACGGAGAAAATGGCCACTGTTACATCACCTGAAGGTTCATCCACGTCGTTAAATGCGGTGCCCAACTCTGCATCACCAGGGTCAGGTTCATTAGGTTTGAGCGTACTGCCCTAACAAATAATTGAGTGTTTAAGACTGACTGGTTATGGTTCAAGTGCTTCATTGGCCGTGCTTACAGATGTTAGTGAAATTGAAGACTTTCTTAAAAAAAAAAACAAAGATACTTTTCCAAGTCAGTCCTGATTCCGCATCAATAGCGTATGGCATCTTTAAGAATTGGGGGGGGGGGTTGAGGCTTAATGGCGCGTCGACAGCTTGGTCATTAGCGCCAACCTCAGTCACAGTGCAGTGGTCCGGGTTTAAGAATTGTCCAGAGGAATTTGAATTTTTACCTGGGCATAGAAGAGTTCTGGGAAGCTATATTAAAAAAAATGGTTGATGAAATGCGGCTGGGTCAAGGGCGGATCCAAGGGAGGAGCCAAGGGGGCTGCGGTCCCCTCCAAGGCAAATAAACTTAAAAAAACTGCCGAAATTGTTGAGAAAAAAAAACACATCAAATTACAACAATAATGCACGAAAACGTAGTGAAATCGTCCTGCGGCTCCTTCCAAGACTTCGTTCTGGATCCGCCCTTGGGCTGGGTGCTCGTCGATCAACCCTACCAAACCACACCGATGATTTAACAGTCTTTTCTCTCCTAACATTCAGTCGACTTCACCAACATCTGATATATGTCATGACAGAGAAAGTGAACATGTTGCGGCTGTATGGGAAAAAGTTCATGGTATGCTAATTTGCAAACATGGATAAAAAAAACAGGAAGGGAAAGTGGGAGAGTTGATAGAAAACATACACTACTCGTTGGTCATTACTCCAACGAAAAAAGAAATACAATGTTTAGTTTGCCAGAAAAAATTGTCCGATTAGCAAGTGCAAAGAATCATATGTAATTTCCAACTACACCCGCCATTTGATGAACACTTGTAGCTTCTTGAAGCAGAACACAGCAAAACGGACAAGTTTTGTTCTTGGCAGTATTTTTGAAGGCAATACTACAAGTAACGTATTCGTATCCCAGCATGGTATGTAAGTAGTTTCAATTGTGGGACTGATGCATGGGATTGATGTATGAAATTCAAACTATTAATTGTTCAAATTAAATAATGAAAAGTAATAATAATGAAACACTTGTTTCAGTATGTTATATTACTGAAGACATAATAAGTTTCGTCAGTGTGTCAGGTCTCTGAATCGAACCAGCTAGGGCCTAACTCTGCAAAATAGTACGGCACCCTCGACGGCAGCCTTTCCTGTACAACTTCCTCAGCAGGCATAATAACAGGACAGAAAAACTCGTAGTCAGGTCACAAGAAATTATCATAAGTTTGATGGTCTTATAACGACTTCAGTACGCTATTGTTATGCCGCTGGAGAAGTCAGTGCAAGTGAAAGTTTACCAATCCATGATTTTGAGGGTTCGATTCCGAGATAAGCGATGTGCCAAACCTTCCTGATTTCACTGTTACGTTTTAATTTCTGATGAAGCTTAAAAGCTTAAGTTTCTGATAGTACTATATTTATTCTAAAGGGTTCACAGTGGATAACAATGCTCATGACAAGGCATTAGAAGGCCGAGGACAAATGAAAGTGAAATTGAAGAAAATAACAAGGGGCAACTAGACAGCGTAGTCCAAGGTGGACCCGTACCCTACAAATCTATGGTTGAAGCACCACACGAAGTGTCTGCAAATATATTTGAAATTACATTTGAAAATACATGCCTGAGACAATGATTGTATCAAGATGTGACAATTTTACTCAGTGTAATTAATATTATCTCACGTAGATGGAAATTCAACTTTCCAGGAGAAGAAGAGACAAAGAATGTTTGACAACCACTGGCCAATCATTAAAAAAACATCAATTGAAGGAAGCCCGTAGTCAGTCCAGGGCAAGTCAGAAAGACTAAAATTGATGAAGAGTGCGGAGGGACAACACAAAATTTCACAATTCATGCATATACTAAACAAAATAGAGCTGGTTATCAATGAAAACAAGAAGCTGGATGAGGATAATAGCAAAAAAGATAGAAATCACAATGTATCACACATGTTAGACTTATTAATGGAGAATGCAACTAAGCGAGCTCGTGGACATACTATTCAAGAATTTTTAAAGTTATTGTTTGTATGGGATGGCAGACATTGCTACGATTTCTTATACCAAAACTTAGGAAATGCCTTACCCAGTGTTTGCCAGGTAAAGCGTTACATTGTTTCTTCTGAAAAGGTAGAACACATGAAAGGCTACAATGTAAAAAATAATTTAGTTGCATTAAGTGAAGATGGAACCCCGTGTTATAGAAAAAATAACCTATGATTCTCAAAGAAACAAGTGTGTTGGGTTTGTTCTGCCACTTAATGAACATGGTATGCCTCGTAGCAGTTGTTTTCCATTCACCGCTTATGCTAATGCACAGGAGTACATGGCACGTGAACGTAAAAGCAGTATAATGTATGCTGTAATGGCACAGCCACTTCATCCAAACACGCCTCCAATATGTATTCAGATGTTCAGCACAGACAATAAATTTTCATCTGAAAACGTAACTGTGAGATGGAAGCACGTTAATAGAGTTTTGAGTAAAGCAGGACAATGTGAAGTGTCTGTTGAATCTGATGGTGACCCTAAGGTATTACATGCCATGATTGATAGGGTTTCGTACACCAGGAACGAACACAAACGTATGTGGAAGAATCAGCTTAAGAGAACTGTTACTCCAGCAAATTCTCAGACATGCCATGGTTTCATATGTTGCAAGAAGGTCCTCCATTCTGCTTTCAGGACACTGTACATATAATTACAAAACTTCAAAACAGGTTTTTGCATGCAAGCCACATCATGCCAATAGGGGTGTTTGTCTGCAGCAAGGGTTTTATGAGTATGGTCTGCAACCAACATTCATACACTGTGAACACTGTTTGCAATTATCTGATATAAACGTGAAAGAAACAGAACTATGCTGGAGCAGAACGATTGGAATTACCTGATGTTATTCGACTGGTACAGAAAATAAGTGAGGGTAATGGCACAGCAGTTTACCTGAAACTTATGAACTACATTATTCTAGCGTTCTTAAGTAAGAATACAACTACCTGTGATAGAATGTACTACATTTGGTACGTAGTGTTTTTCATACGAGGGTGGAAGCAGTGGGTTATCAAGCAAAAAAAAACTGTATACTCTGAAGAACAACTTCATAACCAGCAACTGTTACATGTGTATAGAGCTTAATGCTCATTGCCTAAGCATGTTGAGTGTGCACCTCCAAAAAATCAATGCAGACGATTCATTTACCCCTTGGCTACTTGGGAGCCAGCAGTGTGAGTCCCATTTTAGGGCAGCACGCAGCATGTCTAGTACTTTTTCAACGGTTGTATACTTTGGAGTGCAAGATTTGCTGCACTGAGTCAGGAGGCTAGACGTCCAACTTCAAGTTCAAGCTGATTGCAAAGAAGAACTCTTTATTTCCCCAAACCTATGAAACACATGTCGTCACTGAGCAAACTCCATGACAAAGCAGCAGTTGAAGCTCATGAAGACGATTTAGCTGTTATGCAAGAAATGAATACTTTTCAGAAATAAATCTTTGAAAATGAAAAAATTGCAAGGTAAATTCCCCACATACACGCTGGAACAATGCTCTACAGCATTATGGCTGCTTAGCCAACCGAACCATATATCAGCAGATAAAATTTACAGAGTCAGACGTAATGCACCCGACCACGGCTACAGTATTCCACAAGTTTTAAATGCTGTCAAAAGGTGTGATGTAATGCATATTGGAGACGCTTGTGCATTCGAACGTGGCAACACCATTAAGTTAGGCAGAGTGGTACAGTTTTGCTACTTAAAAGGAAAAAAATGCCAAAGAACACGAATATTCTGGAAATTATGCTGAAACTCAAAACCGCAAACGTGACATAGGGTCACTGTGTACTTGGTTTTTAACAGAGGCAGACCAGTTACCATGTCAATCGTCAGGTTCAGAAGAATTTGTCTACTACAAAGCTAACCTATTAAATCATCACGTATATGAAGATGTGTCCTCTTATGTCTGTACTGTTCCTGGTGATTTTATTACAATTGTCTCAGGGAAAATTTGTCTAAATAGGATTGTATCAGCACATTATTGATCTGTCGACTGGTGGCGAGTAAGCAACAAAATGTGCACCATAGAAGTAATAACTAAATACAGATGCAAACCTATTTACGTTGCCTTTTGGACTTATATGTCAGCCTGCCTGAGCGGGGAATCGAACCCAGGAACTTTGGAACGTGCATATATGCACGTGTTAAATGCTGCTTATGGACGTTTCCTTTTGGCCATGTCAGTCTGGCTCAGCGGTAGGACCTTGGCCTTTGGTTCCAAAGTTCCTGGGTTCGATTCCCCGCTCAGGCAGTCTGACATATAAGTCCAAAAGGCAACGTAGATAGGTTTGCATCTGTATTTAGTTATTTCTTGTGAGCCTTTGGCTTTCATGTCTTTAATAGAAGTAATAGTTATTGGTGACAAACTCACGGTTATCGATTTTTAACCCACGACGATTTGCCCGGCGAGACTATGCAAACCATGCATATCAACCCGGCCATGACGAGCCGGGCAAATCCCCGCAGCCGTGGGTTATAAGCCGATAACCGTAGGTTTACTCACCAATAAATGATTTATATCACGGTTGGGACGTCAAGCTAACTCGTATTTAATTAAAACGTGTTTGTGTTATGTGAAAATTGCTACAAGAAAACATTGATCATCAGTATCCTTGATATGAATGAAGGTCATTCCATTTTAGTTTGTGGAGTGAGGGGGGGAGGGGGAAGTAAAGCGGAGTGAATAAGCTTGGCTATGGACCAGACATGTGAGCGTTTGCAGGTATAGGATTTCATTTCTTTTAAGTAATTCCTTTTGTACTATTGCAGTTTGGGTTATGCCCTTACGGGTAGGCACCCTTCCAATCGTATGTACTATTGCAGTACGTTTTTTTGCACGCTGTATTTGGTTGTGGGTGTGTGCGTTCCCGGCCGCGTGATCTGGAAGTGTCAAAAGTGTGGGTTATCGGTAAAAGTGGGGGAAACTTGATAACCCACACTTTTTGCGATGACACACATATCCGGTCACGGTTAACGCGATTTAACCTATGGAAATTTAGCGTGGCGTTGAGTTAGTGTGACGTCACAGCCGTGGTATAAGTGAGCATAACTATGTGGTGTGACGGTATAGGCCTATATTCGACCCCTTTCGGCCACCATCACTATTTGGCAGTCCTTAAGACCAGAACAGGTAGCGTAAAGTTACACCTGTATTGCACAAAGTTACACG
>JAHWFP010120734.1:0-24637 GCA_023313725.1 Lithobius niger | reverse complement strand
GACTCAACTCCACTACCGTACAGATGAGTAATAAAGTGCCACGTCAACAAGAAATTGGTTTTGCTACTACCTTTTGCCTATAGGCCAAACAATTCTTAACTTATTCGCCTCTTTATTGGCTTTTGGTTTAGTTTTAATTTTGTTGTAATTTGTTGTATTTAGTTAGTTTTGGTGTGTTGATATCACTCCTTTGAAGGGCCGAACCACTCTCAACTTGGTGGCCTCCTTACCAGTTTTTGGCTTTGTTTATTTTGCTTAATTTTTACACTTGGTTTATTTTTCGTTAATTGAACATGAATACAATTTCTTTGCAACGTTGTTTAGATTTATTGTGATACACTAGTGTGTGCCTAGGCACGTACGACAGTATACACGTTCTCATTGTCGGAACTTTGGCCGTCCAATGAGAGACGATACCGACAATACTAACAATGGTTTTAACAATATTTTCGTACTTACGCGCCCTCCCACGCCATCCCTGTTACGCCCCCAGGCTACAAACCATAAAATGTATGCAGTTCGTATTGTACTGCACCCATTCGTCCAATTTCATAACTGGAAGCCTTTCCGTTATCTCGGAATCGATGAATAATCACCCTATGGGATTTCTGAACCATTCTGAACTTGGCGGCCCCTTTTACCAGTTTTGGTTTTTGATATGATTATAAATAACAACATGGACAAAGAACAAAGTGCAACAGTCATTTTAAACATAGGTACAACATTGTTGCTTTTTCGCGCTGTTTCCAAAATCTGCTATTCTTGCTGAAAAAAAACAACTTCTAGCAGTGATCAAACGGCGGCAGAATGAATAGCTACTCGCAGCGAGAAGTCAAAATCCAACATGGCGTCCATTTCGGGGTTGTCGAATCGAAGACAACTCATTTGATACCGTTATTCAGAAATCTGTCCGTCGTCTTGTACAGCAGCAAAAATTGTTTTCTGGTTGTCATAAATTGACGCTGTCATGTTGCACGCTTCGTACGTCTTGTCTCGAGGCACGAGGTACGCGTTGTTGACATGGTGACTACGTATAGACAACTTGAAAGCCACATTCTTTGGTAAAGGCGAGAAGCAGCCAGCAGATTTAGTATTAACTAAGTGAAAGCTATAAGCGAGAAATATGTCGTTGCTAAACGACCCCTTAAAGAGAAAAGTGGAAAAGGGAAAAGTTTTTTTTTTATTAATAATAATCCATACAGGTGACACGAACACAATAAAGGTTATTTGTTTCACAATCTGTTTAAAATATAATATAAGAATTACAAACAAAAACGTCAGGTGTGCCGTAAAAAAGGGGTTATATGATTGAATTTTCACTTGTTAAAATGTATTCGGATAAAAATTGATCATTTTCAATTGAAATAATAAAATGTACAATTCAGAAAATTGCATCTGTTTAAGTGCTGTTCTGCTTTACGAATCATATATTTAAAACGTAAAGCACAACAGCACTTAAACAGATGCAATTTTCTCAATTGTACATTTTATTATTTCAATTGAAAATGATCAATTTTTATCCGAATTTTTATGCATGCTGTCGATTGTTGCTGGCCACTTTGAAACAATTCAAGTCAGCTTTGAAAGCCTGCATCTGCGAAATAAATACGCATAACAAGGCAGGTTAGTTTAGTTTAAAAATATTTTCGTTTACCTGAAACACTAATTCTTTCGAACATTTATTAAAGGTCTTGGCCCGAAGCCGTACGCCCTTTCTTAAACTATACACTAATTCTTTCATTTTAACGTTCAACAATCAACATTTTAGAAAGACATAACACGTGCACGAAGAATGAATCTGGACTTTGGTGAGTGGCATTGTTCCCTAAATACAATGGTTAAAACAATGTATAACAATCAAAATGATCGTTTAGGGTCCCGTAACTCCAGAATGGACGGACCAATCGAAAAAGTGGTCCCTGTAAGGTTGAAGCCCAGGGAAATTTTTGGCTCAGATCATGTTTCATATTTTAGGTAGGTGCAGTAGTTTTTCCGGAAACCGTGTCAGCCAAGAACAAGAACAACAACAACAAAAAGTGAACAGTTTTGGCTCCCTCCGTTTACTCTTGCACGGCATTGCATAAAAGTTGGTGTAAAATTTGGAAAAGTTGCTATCTACTATCTGGCTAAGTTTGGTCGAAATATATTGAATAGAAACGGAGAAATTAATAGTTTTAGTTTTGCTGGAGAAAGGACTTCAATCATATACATACCGCCGTGTATGATAAAATTTATGCATCAATAATAATCAAAACAAAATATATGTAGAAAATACACAATAGGTTGCAAGCGTGTCATCCACAAACAACGTGTTTTATCAAGGACCGCGGTAGCCTCAGCATGAACTTCCATTTTAAACGTCAAACGTTGAACTCCTATAGTCTCGCCCAAAATTGACATAGACCAACGAAATTCGGTATTTGGGGTCGTGTTGTAACTATTTCACCACATTACAAATTTTAATAACAACAATCAAACCGCGCGGCGTTCACAGCATGGCTATTTCTTGTTGTTGTTGTTGTTGTTGTTGTTGTTGTTGTTGTTGTTGTTGTTGTTGGGACTCTTTGCCCTCACCTGGAGACCGAACCACTGAACCGATTTTCAAGTTCTATAGCTTAAAACGTAGGTCTGGACAAGGCCTAGGGCCTTTCACGGGCTATTTTAACGTAACTACAATATTCTTGACACGGAAAGCCAAATGGGCTAAAACTTTTGCTCTCACCTAGAGATCGAACCAATGAACCGATTTTTAATTTGTATAGCTTAAAATGTAGGTATTAACACCGACCAGGGCCTTTTAAACCTGATTTTGATATGACTGCAGTATTCTCGTCGGCAGAGCAATTATTATTGCAGGGCACTGGGCAGAAATCATTAATGTTGCTATTGCGACTCTTTGTCCTCGCCTGGAGACCGAACCACTGAACCGATTTTCAAGTTCTATAGCTTAAAACGTAGGTCTGGACAAGGCCTAGGGCCTATCGCAGGTTATTTTAACGTAACTACAATATTCTTGACACGGAAAGCCAAATGGGCTAAAACTTTTGCTCTCACGTAGAGATCGAACCAATGAACCGATTTTCAATTTGTGTAGCTTAAAATGTTGGTATTAACACCGACCAGGGCCTTTTGAACCCGATTTTGATGTGACTGCAGTATTCTCGTCGGCAGAGCAATTATTATTGCAGAGCACTGGGCAGAAATCACTAATGTTGCTGTTGGGACTCTTTGTCCTCGCCTGGAGATCGAACCACAGAACCGATTTTCAAGTTCATAGCTTAAAACGTAGGTATGGACAAGGCCTAGGGCCTTTAGCATGCTATTTTAATGTAACTACATTATTCTTGACATCGCATCGGCAGAGCAATTATTATTGTAGAGCACTGGGCAGAAATCATTAAGTGGAGTAACACATTTTTGCAGAAATTTTGCAGAAAACATAAATTTGGTACACAAGTCTTTCTTAACAGTAAAAATCGAACCGGCCATGGAAAAGACTCTCTTATAACAGTTATTTTAAGGTGATTACAGTGTTCTTTCCTGTGTTATTCTTGCTAAAACAGGAAAAAAAAATAAGGGATAGGCATACTGTTCATACACAACTTACGCAGCGTTTATAGTTTATTGTAGTATAACAATTGCAATCTATTGCGTTCATAAGAAGGCATTAAAATACGTGGCTAAATTTAGATTTTCGTGAAACCAGTAGGGACGTATGTACATATTTAAAAAGTACCTTTAATTATTGAAAAAAAAAAAAACAAGCGGAACAACAGGCAACTGAGCACAGGTTAAATTCAGTACAAAAAAATGCACCAAAAAAAAGCGGGCAAAAAAAAGTACTAAAAAATCGAACGGTTAATTAAAAAAACAACAACATTAAACTGCTAACTAGGTACTGGCAAACATAAGCAACAACAACAAAAATACATAAGAAGTGACATCGGAAAAAAAAACACAAGATTGAAAGAACACGCCAAGTTTCAGCCAATCGAAATAGTGATATCAGGACAAACAGGCAGGGGCAGTCGCAACTGGTCTTCTGTAACTTCTGCCATTTCTGCCTCTGCTGAGGCGCACACCTCTATCGCGCACTGCAACAACATTCTCTATTATAATAGTCTAAACGAAGTAACCATCACAACTGCAGGTTAAAAATGTGTTTGCTTTTAGGCCTAGTTTTAGATTTTAGGCCTAGTTTTCAGCTCTTAAAGACTTAACTTTAACCTGCTGTTTTAATTACAGGTTAAAGTTTAACCTGACTGTTGTTGAAAAAGGCGACGGAGAGACGAACGGACGGACAAAGTTGTTGCTGTAGTCTTCCCAGCTTTTGCCCTACAGAAAACTAAAACGGCTGCCACAAAGTTGCTACATTGTTGCAAGTTGCTAACTTGACGGATTGTAGCTAGGGTTAGGTTTTTCATTTAACCGATGATCTAATACTCGGTAGCATTAGCTTGGCGGTTGTTTGTTGGCGTAGGTGATATTGTTACGTTATACGGGGAACCCTCTTCGGTTGGGATTGGTACACCCATGTAGTAACTTGGTCGCAGCCATCTGTGTTCTGACATCATCACTATGTGATTAGCTGTAACTTGGCCGGGTTTTTCACCTTTGTGGGTTTTGTTTCTGATTGTTAAAGACTGGAGTTACTGTCCGCTGGAATATAGAATATTACAAGATATTCGGAGATATCTTGTCCGTCAGTCACCCTCCTTCCCCAGCCCCCCATTTCGGCATGAATTTACTGACACTCTTGATTTTAGACTGGGAGACTGCATTGGAACAGTTTACAAAGCACGCATTGGCAAAAGACGAATCTCACACCACAGAAACAGATGCTCACGTGTTGGTAAGGGTCTTACATAAAAAAAAAAACAGAAGCAATCTTACTTAAACAAATGTTTCTTGAACGATTTCAGCCCAGTTTAATTTCGGTAGGCAATAATTAAAAATTTACTACCCGGATAGTAACTGCATTTGTGGAGTCTTTCCCTAGCAACTTTCGGTTACACGTGGTGTAAACAGGAATCATTCCTAGTGTGCTAATCCGTCACAAGACGAGTAGAAAAATTAGCATAGTTTTTACAAAAATTAATAAAGGCATATTGAAGAACATCTTTCGAAATTTAGTAACGCATTGGAAGTTGGTCTGTCTAACGTTCAGTCACTGGTTCCACATTCGTCTGAACTGAGTACGTATGTAAGACTGGCAATTTTGACATTGTTACTATTACTGAAACATAGCTGAAGCTATGAATTGATGATTATTTAGTCAACATTCCGGGTTATTATTTGATTAGAAATGACCGAATTCATAAAGCGTCAGGGCGTGTTGCCACCTACATTAAAAATCATATAAAAGCTACTACAATATATGCACCAACAAGCAATGAAGGTGATCTAGAACAACTTTGGCTTAGGTTTAAATTAAAACTATTTCCATTACTTTGGGTATTGTGAATTGTAGCCTTCCTGTTTCATCCCTTCAAGTTCTTGAAATTCTCTTTATAACTTCGTTTTAGTCGGCTACTTTAATATTAATTTAACGAACCCTTCCACCCCCACGATATCATGCAATGAAGAATAATTGTCACATTCACGATCTTATGCAACTGGTTGATCAGCCAACATATTTTTGCATATGCTAATTAATCTTTGCTTGACCTTGTCACGATTACACAAGAAGATAAAATCACAATCATTGATTAAGCTATCCAACCGGGCATCAGTCACCACAACTTCGTGTACTTCGCTTATGACGTTCTTGTTCCTGATATTGCTAAAAATACTGTTACAGCCAGGAATTGAAAAAACCATACCATAAATTTGTTTGAAGTTGATGCAACTAATGCTCCTTGGTATTTTATTTATGATAAGTCAACCATTGATGATAAAGTTTCCAATTTGAATAACATTATTACAGAGTTGGTGGATATTCATATGCCATATGAAACTTTTAAATCTAAAAAGCTAGTCTGTCCTTGGATAAATAATGGTATTTGTGCTCTTATGAATAAGCCTGATAGAGAAACGTCGTTATTTAATAAAACTAAGAATCCTTTGCATTGGCTAAAATACAATACAAAGGATTAAGGAATACAGTCGATAAGACAGTTAGACTCGCTAAGGTGAAAACATTTGATGACCGGATTAACAATGAGAAAAACACTAAATTATTCTGGTATCATCTCAGGCAGCTACAGGTGTATGGAATGGTTTTCGGTAGTCAGGTTACTAATATACCCAAATACCATTAACAAACATTTTATTGAAAATCAAAACTCTGCCAACGTTGATCTGAATTTGCTTAATAGTCAAATATCTTTTTATTGAAATATTAAACCGATTAAATAAACCGGACTTTCAATATGGCGGCATTTCATTCAAGAAAGAATGCGCAGAGATGCGCAAATGGCCCTTGCGTCTAACTTTGGGAAAAAAACTCGATTCAGACATAGCATTAAGCGATAGCATGGCTGGAAAAGACAGTTACTTATACGAATCCTACGATTATTTCCCAAAGACAGAGAGTTAAAACTAAAATGGCAAAATCTACGCAAAAGGGTAAAGTCGTTCGACATCATTAAATCACCTATTTGTTCTGGTCACTTTGTGGATGATAACTATGAACGAGATTTAAGAAACAGGGTTGCCACTAAGAAAAATACTAAAGCCTAATGCTGTGCCAAGATCTACTAAAACAGTCACTCTGCTTCACAAATTATACAACGCCCCTCAGGTGACAGTGGCGGATTTGGGAGTTTTCCGCCTAGGGGCTACACACATCTTGCCACCCCCTCCCCCACCCAAAAAAAAACTTTTGATGACTTTTTTTAATACAAAAATCCGTTCATTCAATTTTCTTTTTTTGGGGGGGGTAGGAGGCGGCAAAAAGCATATATTTTCCATGAGCTTTTTTCGTGATTGCCTGTGGGATAACTAGATTTGTATTTTACTTGTTTGAACAAAAAAAAATAAAGAATAACAATGATAGCCTAGAATCTGTAGGCCTATGCCCTTTCGCACCAACAAACTATATTTAGGGCCCCCGCACACTAGACAGCCAGGTCGTGCGGCCAGTGGTCGTAGCGGTCAGAAAACACGGCGACGTGACGCACGGCCACCTCCGTTTTCCCTTGATAATTCTCGATCACGTGGTGAAAAATGAATACGGAGCAAGCATCGTTACCATGTGGTCGCCTGCACGCTGCCCGGGATCCCAGTGGCCGTTGCTACTGACTGGCCGCGGAGGGCAAGTGTGCAGTGCTACATATATCGTAAGCATTCTCACTGCCGATGCAGAGGCTGGAAAAAAGTCACAAGACGCACTGATCACGTTGTGAGGGTTGTGCCACTTCATTGTAGATTGGCCATAATCCCGCTGAGAACACTACTGGACCGCATTCTGCCTACATGGCGCAACAATTACGGTCCGTCCTGCAAACTCTTATCCACCAAAAACCAAAACTGGAGTTAGAAAACCGTTAAGTTTCCTAAAACGATCGGCCTTTGAAAGTAGTGATATTATTCAACCAAGGAAGGGTCGCCAAGGTTAACCCTGTAAACCAGTCAACTTGGCGCATTGTCTGTTTGCCAATCTTTCATTGGTTTCGTTCTCCTCACTTCGATCTCTGGGTCTTCCTCCCTCCCCCCTCTTCTCCTTGGCAAAGTTTGACTGTTTAACTCAAAGATTTATTTTTTAATTCAAATATATTGCGCTGCATAAGCTGCAAAGTATAACCACATGTCGCTTATAATTTGTGGTAATGCGATACTTTACATCGGTATTCTTGTTTCACTTATTTTAAGCATTATTTTTCTTTTCTGTCCTGTACGGCTTAACGTTTTCGTGCATAAAATTAGTTCAGTTAGGCTAATTAATTTTTCTACTGGTTTCTCCTCACGTCATTCTCTAGGTCGCTCCACTCCCCTCCACCCACACTACTGATTTTGCAACCTGATCCCTTTTGTAAAATTGGAAATTGTCGAATTAACGTCCTTTTCAATTGCTATTGTTATCAGTGAGGGAAGTGGGACAATAATAATATATTTTAATTCAAGGTAACTGGGCTGCATAAGCTGTACTTGTACTGCATTTTGGTTGGCTTTGCTTGTTTCTCTTATTTTAAGATATATTTTCATTTACGTCATGCTGTGTGCAGATTCCGCCATTGGCTTCTTATAACTTCATTTTCTGAATATCCCTCTGCAAAATAGCCGCAGAATGTCAATGTGACGATGGCACGATGGTATCACTGCTACATTTCATTGCCCCAAATTAATGCAATCTCGGCCATGTTAAAGGCCATGATTCATTTGTTCCTAAATGGCAACACCGTTAAAATAACTCACCACATAAAGTACACACACTGATGGTTCTTCACTTCTGTGCAGACAGATTTATCATTTTGCCGCCAGCCCTCAGTTTCAAACATTTTTTACGCCCCTCCCCTTTTTTTGAGGACCTTATTTTTTTCTGTACGTCCACGATCCATTAAAAGCCAAGACAACACTTTATTATTAAAAAAATAAGTTGTTGTTTCGGTTTATTCCTTTTTTTATACAAAAATTTCCGGCCCTCAGATGTTGTCACCTTGGGGTTACATACATCTTTCCCGGGTTGTCACCTTGGGGTAAACATCTTTCTGTATATGTGCCCCTGGTTCCCAGAATTTAATACCAAATGCAACAGACACTGACTTTGTTAATAATGACTGAAGTATCTGCTGAATAAATGTTCCCCACCTGTGACACGTGAACAAAGAAAAGTAAAGCGAGACTTTAGAAAACGAGCTGTAGAAAGATTAACAAAATTGTCCCCCAGTAAATGGAAGCATGATCAAAGCACAAAAACACAACCAGACAGCTACGAACGAAGATACAAACGTGTGTGGGTAAAGAACACTTTTGCTTTTTGGGCGTTGATTCTATGATCAACGAACTCGCCGTTAGGGCGCGTTTATGCAGCGACTCGCCTTTGCATTCTCGCAGCTAGAACTCAATCGCGATGGCAAAAGTGACATTGCCATGGTAACAACGCTAAATGGATTAGCTAAATCCGACATCGTTTGAGTAAATACTTGCAGTCTTATAACCCGTGCCAATAACATAAAGAATTCCTCATGACGAAACAATTTTCCCAAACGCTTCTGAACTCGCGTTATTTGTTGTTTTCGTTGCGAGGCGGCAGACATAAAACCGCCGCCATGTTGGAGTTTGAGGTGATTTCTAGTTTCTATAATCCGTACGCGATTTGTAAACTGGGCGTGGCTTAAAAAGAACATCGATTGTCCACTCCAGTACAGCACCACGACTGGCATCATGGGTAAAAAATACCGCCAGTACAGCATTCACAAAATGGCGTCTATTAATGCGTCTTCAATCGGGAAAAGAGGTAAAATGATTCACAGCCAACTAGGAAAATTATTTGGGATGTCTATTGTTATCTGCGAAGCAAGGAACCAACAAAGAGCAAGAACGCCGTTTCCCAAGAAACGTCGGATGCAACAAAGGTTTCTTTCAGTTGTGTTAAACAAATAGTTAACGAAGGCGCCCAACTACTCGCCGAAACAAGTGCCACTCCAGCCGCAGCAGACGCTACAGTTCCGCGGTTCATAACGGCAGCGTAATAACGGCCAAAGGGGCCAACGGTAACAAGCTTGGACGACTTTCAACCGTCAGCCGCTCGAGCAGCAATAAATGAAATTCACCGAGAAGGTAATTATCCAAATCTTGATAATGTTTTGGCCAAGTTCAAAATGAAGATTGGATTTAAAGAAATCTTGGTTTGGATTGGTTTTGGAGTTTGGTTGAAACTTGGGTGAACAAGCATCACGGGAGCGAACGCCAATGGCAGCTAAACAAAAGGCGCACCGGTTTCACAGCTGACAGCGCAAATGACTGCTTGGTTGGTCGCCTTATTCCGATCAGAAGGGTCCGAAGACTCATTTTGCTACACACCGGCAGCCAGGATGGTTTTTTTTAAAGATGGCATGCTTCTTTTCCGAACTGGATTTTTTCCCAATTTCTGCAACCCCCTAGCTTGGCTGTGAACAAACAGCTCTTTTCAGAGCTAAACAAACGGTTGTTTTCACAACCACCAAAAATAAAAAGATCTAAAATTTGTACTGTTTCACAAATAAATTGTTACAACATTCACAGTTGAACACACATCCTTCCTTAACTTTTTTTTTTAGCTTCACAATGAATTAAAACTTAAAACCTACGTGTTTTTAATATTACCGTCTGACCCAAAATGCAAGAGGGGGGGTAAGAAATACCCAAAAGGCAGTGGCGAATGTTTTAAAGAAAATAGTAAATACATACATTTTTCCAAAGATTTTATGCCCCACGGCACGATATTAGGGTGGGGTGGGGGGCCGTTTTACTCCACCATCCTTATTTACGCCACTGCTGAAAGGGCCTGAGTCGGAAATTATGACAGTAAGTGGAAAGAAAACCGAGGCTAAAATGAGATTCGGTAAGAAAAAAGAGTATTTTCTCTTTTTGGAATTCAGCCTGAAATTTATCTTCCCCCCCCCCCCCAATATTTTTTATTTGTTTTCGCCTATTGATGGAGATGGAGAAGGCCTGTAATAAAATTTGTTTTAAAAAGTCGACATTAAAAAAATTGTCAACAAATAACAATCGCGCACAGACAAGCCTTGGTGCGGTCTATAGATAGTCACAAGGCACACCGACTCCGAGAAAATGTACGCTATAATCAAGTTGCTCGCGAGCCACGCCCAGTTTACAAATCGCGTACGGAGTATAGCTGCGAGAATGCAAAAGCGAGTAGTTGCGTAAACGTGCCCTTATAAGATCAATGATGAGTTTACATTAGTGGAAACTAGCAGTAAGCTGTGTTTGGAACTTTTATTTCAACAGGATTCCAATGGGCTCTATTGTCTCAAGCTCAATACGTTCAAAAAATAGTTGGACGATTTTAGATTAGTGGCGTGGCATCAAGAATGGGTATACTCCTGCAGAGCCCAGTCAGAGACTGGATGAATGTGAGGATTCTGATTTCTCATTTCTTACTTCGTGCTCGTCGTGTTAGCACTGTTACCACAGTGTGTGCTTTTGTGACTGGTCTACTCGTTCTGACGATTGGAATTATTGGTGGAGTGTATCTATACCACCAGTTTGCTCGCAGTAAGATGCACCGTTTTAGAGGTTGGTGTAGTGTTAAAATTTCTATATCCTTCTTCTATGGCAAAGGCAATGATTCGTTAATTTCATTTTGCACTAACAGTTACTCTTGCTTATCCAACTTCTTATGAACCTGTTTTAGGGCACGCGGCTAGCCATAAATACCACAGGGGTATAAACTTAACGGATGCAAAAAGAGTATAAATATATGTAGAAGTCACCAAATGACTTAGGTTGTCTTTTCAGAAGGGTAATGACTTGCGTATTGAGGCGTATAGTGATACCTTATGGCTTGTTATACCTTTGATGCTAATGGTTTTTCTGGCCACGTCATTAAAGTGTTTGGGAAACATTTGTGTGGAAAACATTGTGTGATTGTGTGGAAAACATCTAAACAAAAGGTTGGGACCTTAAGTTCGACTGGGGCCGTGGTTATAGCTTTGGTTGAATATATTCGAGATGTTGAGTGGATGGTCACTCAGTTGCGGGAGGTCGGATGTCTTGTGGGTCTAACCCGTCATGATTGCGACTGATGGTCAATCAAAGATTGCACTTGTGTACAGCCTCGTTTGCACCGCCTGCTCGAGCATTATGCTCGTAAACTCTGGTTTATCCATTGTTGTGATCAAAGAGATGGTTAAGCTCAAAGATGTGTCCAGTCAATATATTCGCTACCTCCCTGCCAATATATTCGCTAAGGTGTGTATAAGGAAATGATTGGAGTGGTTTTGTCGCTGGTTATCCCTTAGGTTGCAAGGTTTGCCCCCAGTGAGTAGATCACATTATGTTTTTTTTTTTTCATGTAACGTATTGATATTTTATGTTACGTTTTTACGTAACTTACATTATTATACAACGGAATTTATATTAACCTCTGCCCTTAGTTGGTATTACGGTGTGTTTAACAGTTCGTCGTACCTGTTCCTTAAACTGTATCCGGTTTTTCTTAAGGATTTATTCTTGATTGACGTATTAACGGTATGCGAAGACTATTAATTTGTCTTTATCTTCCTTGTAATAATATTTACTAGTTGTTCCCCTACGTAACATACGCCGGTCTAGCTCATTACCGCTGATTCAACTCGGCTGTAATAGTCAGCATTATTGAAGTAATAGTGTTTGTTTATAATTGTTAGAGCGCATAGGCTATCCGTTCCCATTGTCGGCTGCTCGCCCTTTTTCTTTGCTACCGTGGCAAGAATGAGCCCGCTCGCCCTCTTGCTGATTGTTGAGGCTTCGTTTGTTAATTCTTCCCTAATAATGCTTCATCAAGTTTGCTCACAATTTAAGTCTGCTCCTGAGCTAGAGCTGCTCCTAAGCGAAATATATAGTATACTAGCGGAAGCCCGTGCTACGCACGGGTGGTGTTTGATTCACCGTTAAAAACACAGGGACGATTTCCTTCCTCATGCGTGTATCCCGTCTATGTGTTTTTGCGTACCCTGGCTAGGAAAGGGTGTTTTTCGTTTGCTTAACTCCCTCATTCCCTTGGTCCGGAGTCCATATACTTACATTACGTATGATTCTTTTCTGGAAAAATGGTTGGAATACGCGTTTGTACATGTGAAATAAATAAATACGCCTTTGTGCATGTGAAATAATAAATACGCCTTTGTAGACCGGAAATAAATAAATAGGCATTGGATACATTGTAAGGGAGGATTAAACAAGCGAAGCTTCAACAATCAGCAAGAGGGCGAGCGGGCTCATTCTTCCCACGGTAGCAAAGAAAAAGGGCGAGCGACCGACAATGAAAACGGATATGTGCTCTATCAAATACTTGCGGCCGTCTTGTGGTGGCCGTCTTGTGGCCGTCTCGTTGCCGTCCATCCTACGCGACAACTCGATTTTATTAATAAAGATAGACTATAGATATTGATTATGACCATGTAACGTGCTGCATTCTTTGGGAAACTTAGGGTTTGTATGAGATCAAAGAAGGTAACCAACTTCTGCTAACCACTGCGTGCATTGTCAACTTGGTGGGGGTCTCGTAAGCCATATAGACAGTTTCTTGCGCTGGGATAGATTGCTATTTCGGTTAATGTAGTTAGGGCGTCACGACTCGGTGATTTAATAAACTTCGAGTTTCTGTCACTTTTCTCTTCATAGTTTTAAATCTATGACCCGCCTTGTTTGAGGTTAATTGGTTTGTGACGTTATATGCGACTGCTAATCTTATATTTATTCACTTTGGTACTGCACTGTGTTTGTGTGTGGTTATTGTGTGTACGGTGTATCTTGAGTCTTGCAAGTGTTTTCTTCCTGGATGGGGTGGCTTTAATCGATGGCCGCCATTGTTTTTGTAATCATCTTGGATATCAACAAGGCACTCTGCTACTGAAAACGTACAATCGATTATCTGTGTTCGTTCTGTGGAGAACTCAAGATAGGCCGCGGACACTATAATCTTTTGTTCTTCTCCTATTGTTGTTCCCTTTCCACTTCCTTTTATGTTAACTACCAGTGTCGGACTGGCATGACGTGTTGAGCGTCGTGTCCTCCATGCTGTTGTAGTTTCCCGATAATTAGGCCTGCTTTGATGTAACATAGGGTTTCGTATGTTGACATTCATCTAAAGTGTGAGTAAGACTGTATGTAAGACTGTTTTTCCCCTAGTAATACTGTGTATTTCGTCGACCATGCACGGGTGTGTGCTATATGAACTGTGTTAGAATCCGGGGACTGGTCAAGACGATTGTTGACTGTGTGTTCAGGCGTCTTTCCTAAATGGTGCACGTTAGCTTCTTGGGTACTGCTGGACATGAAGAACGATCCGCTCAATCCACTGAATGAATAAGCCCAAATATGACAGTAAACTTGTCTGATGGATCGTTCTTCATTTTGGACATGAGCTGTTACAAGTAGGTAAGATCCAAACAGAATGATCCAGGGAATGAAAACAATCGTTTTGTTTTTCGGACGACATGAATTCCCTTATTTTAGGTTGAAATTCCTTGTGCTGCTAAGAGTTATTCAGAGAACAATCAACACGTGCATGGAGGCAGAATTGAAGTTTTGCACTATTGCAACTAGATTCTTTGGGCAACGATTTGTGTGGTTTTGTCATGTGACCATTCAGGAGAGCCTTTTGATGAGTTGATTGATACCAAGCTTTTGCAAGTCCACGGACACCTAGGCACCACTTGAACAAATAAAACAAAAATAGTTTAAAACGCAGTTACAAGCTTTTGCTTCGAAGGCATGGAATGTACGTGTGCTCCAAAGAATAAATGAACAACCAATTTTGGGCTGTATGTTAAACGAAGAACATTGCAAATCGGTAAAGAACTTTGACGAGGTCGTCATCGTTTTGGTATCTGCTAAGTTTTTAACGTTTTGTTAACCTCTACCAAGCAGGTAACCACTCTAGCAGCTTACTACGCGAGGTGTGAGGTGATTCTCTGCACACAACGTTGAAACCCATCTTTAGGAGCACGTGTCTTGGCATTTCGCTTCCTATGTGTACTTTTCCTGCTCACTGGCATTCCAAATGGTTTGCAAAGTGATGTCACAATTGCCTCAGTTTTACAGCCTCCATAATCATCAAATGCTTTGTTCATCTTGTCAATTTTTCAGTAAGACTTTCGTTCCTGGGTATTCTTGTCTCAGAATTTAATGGGTACGCAAATAACACCATGGGTTATCCATTCCAAAAATAATATCAATACAAGGTGGAAATGTAAGACGACTAAGAATATTCATGTACTAAATTTCAGCATAACTCATTGCTTGCAGAAAACAAGTAAGACCTTTAAGCATTAGTTCGTGCCATAATTTCAGTATCAGAATTTACTGACACATATTAATTTAATTGAATCTGTACAGAAAAAAATGTATCAAATTTTTACCCGGTTTTAACAATCAAGTCCTATTCTGAATGACTAAAACTGGCAACTAGGGATACTTGATACAAGGAGGCTTAGACTTGACCTAAATTTGACATTCTTGATATTGCGTGGTTTTACCACCGTCCCAAACTGCCTCTTTATTTTAATGGACGGGGAATTATATGCGTGGCCATAATTTCAAGCTGACCGTTCTTCCCTTTAGGAGGGATTGTAGGAAATTCTTCTCATACCACGTGGTGAGGCCATGGAACGATCTCCCGGCTGATGTTGTCCAGGCACCCTCACTGGCTTTCTTTAAGATAAGGCTGAGCGGGGTTGATATCTGTAAGTACGTTAAACTTTGTTTAGACCAGAAGCGGCTCAAGGGGCACGCGAGCAACGTGGCCGCGTAGGGCCCCCGGATTAAAGGGGCCCCTACGTGGGCTTACTCTTCTTACTATAGCAAAAAGCCAGATTAGTAATGAAAATCCTTTACATTGCATCGAAGTAAAGCGAAAAACGTGGTGCGAATTTATGCTAATGTTTTGAAACTTCGGAAATGGGGGTCGATTGGCCGAAGTGTTGCACGACCAGAAACCGAAACTAGTGGTACTTGCGGCTGAACATTTTTGTCGGCAGGTGGCAGTCTGATAGAAAATGAAAAAACGCGAAACGGAAGGGCCTTATGAAAAATGATTGTTCAATGATTTGAATCGAAAGCAAATGAAAAGATCGGGGTAAAATGCTGTCAATGCTACACTTATGACCCTGGGGGCCCCAGTTATTGAATCAGCATAGAGCCCCAAATTGTCTTGAGCCGCCCCTGGTTTAGACTAATTTTTATTTGAATGTACGAATGTTAGTTTTCTGTATTTTATCAGGGGTAGCATAAATATAAAGGACGTGTATATAATGCGCTCCTGATTTTATGTTTACAGTTAACTTGGGTAGGGTGTTAGTGGGTAAAACAAGTTCCCTTCCCTGCCCCTTTGTGTTTTCACAATAAAGATTTCATTTCAGTTCAATTGTTAGTGGTCTTACATTTCCAGCTCTTACGGAGGCTGTTTTGGAATGGAAAACTCATGGTCCTACAGTCACGGTATTATACTCATAGTCTTAAATGGTCTTGACATTTCCTTCAAACAGGTTTTTTTCTTACTAGTATTAATTATTTTTTGTTTTCTTCTCTTCTATATTTATGGAAGAACTGCGATATTTTTTGGTGTGTGAAAACTATATCGTCGTAAACAGAATCATTACCAAAACACTTGAATATTTTTGCACTTGCAGTGCATATATTTCTGCACGTATTATTTAGGCTAACTGAAATGGAATTAAAATGAGATGTATAGTTACGGTACATAAAAATAACTAAAATTAACGAAATTCGAGATAAATGCGATAGCAAGAGATCTGATATATAAGTGGAATGTACATAAATGCAATGTACGAGAGATAAGATAAAGAGATAAAACGTGAGTTGAAATGAATCGGCATTATGAAATGTGAGATAATGACATACGTGATGTTTGAGGTAATTCAGTTACATACGTTTTTATATGAATGCTAGGAATTAAATTTGCGATAAAGGAGACACAAATAAAAACTAAATTAATGAAATGAAATTGGCAGAAAATAGTAATAAACTCAAAGGGTTTCAAAGGGTTTAACGAGCGCAAAACAAAAAGGATCCAACATTGTTCATTGTTCACTTCAGGCTAAAAACATCTGACGCAGACTAAAATCGAAGTCGCATGAATCAACAATGAAACAGCCAATTGCAACACCTACAAGTAGTTAGGAAATTAGTTTTAATGCAATAGTATTTTACATTGTTTATACAGTTATACAAAGACACAATTCACAACAAAGCGTACTTGCTGTCTAACAAAGCAAGGCAGGTGCTTTAGGCTACACATGGCCAAATTAATATTTACATCAATTTGTCACATCTTAAGGTTCTGCAGTAGACTTCAATTGTTCCTGTTGAAAACAAATATCCGTTAGAACATCAAAACGTTGTAGTAAAAGTTTCCAAACAATTCGAGCAATGTAGAGAGTGAAGGTATTCTGCATACAAGAGATTGGATTAGGATTCAAGAACTTTTGACGATTTCTTGATATCAGAGTAACAAAAATATTTGTTTCACAATTGCCTGTAGGTTTTTATGCTAAAAGAAAATTTTAAACTGCGTACGTTAAGGTAGGCTACAAATAAGGTTTTTTTTTAATTGTGTACTCTCACTAATCGAAGTGTGAAACTAGTTTAATTTGCAGGTCAGCAGAGGAAAACAGTGCATTTTACTTGCAGAAATGAAAAATTTAATTTGCACTTAATTCTAAGAAATCGGACCTTGTTTAAATTGCCTCCCAACTTCTAATAAAAGAGTTTTCTTTTTCTAGCAAGATCTTATTAAATGTCAACAAACCTTCACCGATAATGGTTTATCATGATAAAAGAATTTGTAAGTGGAAATGTAATTAGAAAATATTCAACAACATATTAAAACGACTGTGATATTACTGTGAATCATAACAGAATTCAAAGCTTTAGCATTAGTTACATAAATATCAGGAATATCCAACTGGTTAACGTGAAAAATTGTACACATCGATTGTAATTTGCTAGGAGCATGACTTTATTCCTGTAAGTTTTTGTTCGCCTGTGGCGTTATAAGTGTGAAAGTGGTTTTCCAAACCAAATCAGTAATCAGTTTTCATAGAAATCAATATCGATCAGTAAAGAAACATCAGTTATAACTCTCTGACATTCTGTCTCCAGCCTGATGATGAGTGATGCATCAGCCCTATTTTCATTTCTTTCAAATTATTCCAAAGTCAGCAACTTCATCAAGTAATTACAGACATCCACTTCTCCCTTAGGTGAGACAAAAATAGTGATGCTTTGCTACCACAGGCGCATCACTATACGACTTAAAAAAAATCATTGGGCAGTTGCAGATTCTGAATATATACTGGTAGAGCAACTGAGTTTCACTGGCAGTTGTAGTTGTGGTTGCAACGAGAAATTCAGTTTTTGCAATACTATTTTGTAAAAATTACCTGACCTTGCTACAAACAAAAATATAATCAAACATAGGAATCCGTTGAGTAATTTACTTTTAGTGCTTGGCTTTCAGATAATAATCATATTATACAATCAACAAAAATGGTAATTTAGGGCAAATCGATTTCCAGGCATATTTCTGCAATTACACCGCGTTAACCACATTTTGTATATCAAGTTACATCACACGCTGAATAGCATATTTGAATTTTCTGAAAAAGTATTTCTTGCATTTTTGCGCTGGCTATAACCAATTACATTTTAAGCACGACTTAAAACTAAAATTGTCTTGTCATTCCGCTTTATGTCAGTTTTATAGTCGATTTTTTTTTGTCAGTGTTCATGGTACATAAGCTAACGTATCTTAACACAGTTGGTTAGCTCCTTAACTTTATTTTTGAAGAGCACAAGGTGCATGCAGTTCTTATTTCATGGATTCTTCAATGATCTAAATTTCCATGTGGTTTCACTATTTCAGAGAGTTCCCCATGAAACTCGTTTGGGTAAAGAATTTAAGCGTTTATCAATAATTACAAGTGAAAGAAAATTTGCCACTTGCAATTATTGATAAACACTTAAATTTCTTTGTTCATTCTGCTATACTTTATTCAATAATCTTTAGTGCAGGAGTGAAGAGTTTGAAATGCAAGTTCAATTTCTAATTAAGTTTTTGTCAGTGTTCAAACTGGAATCCTTTGAAAATTCCAATACCTTGTTAACACCCCATCCATGAAATACAATCTTCCTAGGTGCAAAAGATGCACTTAATTTTTCAAATCTTTGACATTTTCATTTGACTGCATTTTTTGTTCTTGCAATTTGCAAGCCCAACTAAAATTGCATCAGCCTTCGTATCCCCAGCCAGTTTCACTTTGCAGCCAGAAGCCCGCACACTCAAGCTACATAGACTGGTGGGATTCACAGTGTGGCTGAAAATATAAATGTTTTTCGTACTGTGCATAGTGAGTGAGAAAATCATCAAATATTAAAACACTAAAGCAGGACGGCTTTTGGCACGAAAAAATCGTACACATTAAGAATAATAATAATAATACAATCATGAGTATTTCCAATCTGGTTATTTTGTAGCTTTCAGTTTAATAAAAATTGTATTTTCGAAACTACGCACTACATAAACAACATAAAGCGCGACAATTTGGCAAAATAAAACTAAACTATGGATGTCTACATAACAGACGTTGGCTAGATTACCATATCTCGTATGGTTAGCTGATTACAGTGAACCCTGTGTAAGCCAATCAGCTAGCTGTTGTATAGCCTAGCATAGATCACAGCTGCACGTCGTGAGCTGTGACTTTCCAGTCTTATCTTACTTTTTTCCTCCCAACAAACCACCCAGAGAATCAGCTGCTCCTCTCATCTTGGTCGAAACTTCTTCTCCTGTTTTCTGAATTCCGGCCGAAGCCGAATCCAGTTTAGCCTTTGCAGTTTGAGCGCCTTCCTCGGTCTGCAAAAAAAGAAAGAATCTTTGTAATTGTTGCCAAAAATGATATAATGACACATTTGTACCAAACGTAATTTTTTTTTCTGAAAACAAAAATGATCTATTATGATCTAACAACCTGAAGCTACACAAATGTTATTATCTCTTTACTGATCTTAGCGGTTAGCATACCTAAATTCAGTCCCATAGTCAAACAACCGTAAGTGAAAATTTGCATTGACACTTACAACTTCTGCAAACTATGCTCTGAGGAACAAATTACTTACATCTCACTGATAAGACTGAAAAGGGAACAAGCAGGGATTCACAGAGCTGGCAACAAATAAGACAACGCTGCGCACATAGCTTCTGTAAATCACGCGTGATCAATGAACTTCAGTTTCAGTTTCAAAAAGACGTTGCTTCTGTTTAATTCGACATGTAATTTGACTCAAATTGGTGTGATAGTGCTACTAGCCCCATCCTGTGTTCCAGCAGACACGATTAGTGTGGCATTCACCTTACCAGACTTGTTACGAAAGTAGTTTGTCAAAGCTTACAGCAGGAAGTACTGAAATTGATTTTGATGAGTTTCAAGCACGATACAAATGTGTCGTTTGCAAACTCTTATCGCTTGAAAACGTTCTCACTAGAGAGAATACAGTCTGTCCAGCCCAACTGCATCTAACCAGTCTGAATTAGAGAGTAGGAATGGACCGTTTATCCTTCCGAGAGAGAGGAATACCCGTGTGGACAGACAAAGGATGCTGCTATCAGAAGATAAAACATTAGATAAGAGATTGTAGATAAGGGATGAGTCATGTGATGACTTCATTTGTGATAAGGTCTCTGTAGATAGATTAGTTAAGGATGATGAGCCATATCGGTGGCCATCTTTGATGGTAGTGGGTAATTTGGATTTCGACATCCATCTTGGATTCTTATTTTCATCTAGATGGCCAGTTTGGATGTTGGCTGTCATCTTAGAACTCGAAGAAGCCGTTTATATCACGGTTCACCTCATGATATAGTATTCGTAGTGTAAAAAGATTTTTTTTTCATTTTTTCTTGGCAATGGTCATGGTTCATCCTTTCCCTAACAGTTTCTGCATATGGTGGTCCCATACAACACATCAGTACTGTGATCCGGAAATCCACATACAATGCAACGACGACTAGCATCACATGTTCATTTTAGATGCAACAAGTAACAACTAGCTCCTGGAAGGTAACGGTGCCACTCAACAGATGGAACAGGTGGATTATGACTTTGGTAGCACTATTTTTTATGACATGCAATGCACTTACTACTAGGAGTATGCTGCCTAAAAGAACCCAGATACTAATAATGTCAAAGTAGTTTGCTATGGCAGGGGCCCCATTATTATCACCATCGGACACAGCACTAAACAGGACTATAGCACTGCACACAATAATTCCGTATCTGTTTCCAGAATGTGCTTGGATTTGCTGAACCACTTCCAGTCGACAAGGTGCTGGTGGGGTATTAGCTGCTTCATGCAGCACGACAGCTTCTGTTTTCCTGATTTGGTTGACATGGTCATCGTATTTGTGAATATCGCATTACATAGGCATTGTTTAAGGGTTCCAACTTGTTATCGACGAGCACCATGCCTATGAGAAGAGCCCTACCCATGCAGATTTCATCACGGTTGGTGATGCGGACGACACTTTGCTTCAGAGCATACCACTTCTAGCAACCCTATCATGTTTCTTTTAGGAGGTATTCAAAGTTTGCACATTCCATTTTGTCTGTAGTGTGTGGCACAGAGATTGTAAATGGCTCTGTGATGACAAATGGATTATTGGATTGATGTTGACTCTCTAGAAAAGTCGAAAGTATGTCAGCAGTCAGCTCATGATGTGGCATGTATGAGATGAAGCCTGGGTTGTCAATAATGACACGAATGCTGCCCCTACCCAGATCAACATCACGGGACCATTGTTTTCAGTATGTCATGAAGGTGAAGAGGTAGAAGAGGCCACTTGTGAGGTGAGAAAAGTTGGATTAACAAACCGCCGCACAAATTCCTCAACGGTGTCGCTAAACTTTTTGTTGTGTTCAACATCAATAAGTTTCAACTCGAAATGGTCGGTGATGATGGGCTCACCGTATGCTGGGCATTGAATAAGATTACTGTTTATTCATCTCTTCAGCGTTTTTATTATGCGAGTCTGTTGAAGGCACACTCCAGCCTGAGATGCAAAGTGGCTTGTTTTTTGGCCATTACTTATAGATGAGTCCCAGTTTACGTGTTCACATTCGAACTGATTTTATACACTGGCATATATTTCATGCGTCCACCCACCCTGAAAACAGTAGTGGACCTCGTGAAACCAGTTAATGTTGATCTCAGCAGGAGCAGCGTTATGTCGTTAATTGACAACTATCTTCATCCCGTTCATGCTACATGATACCATACTGCAAATATATTGTTTACTGTGTCAGCGTCAATGTCAATCCAAGATTCAATATTACATCACAGATCTGTGAAAATGCGTGAAAATTAAATGTGCGAACTTCAAGGAGCTCGTAAAAGAACCATGGTAGAGTTACTAGACTGGTATGCTCTGAAGCAAAGTGTCCCACTTTGAGATCCCCGTTACTTCCCTTCTTGTGATACTGTATTTAATATAATTTGTTCGTTTTTGTTTGGATTACTTGAGATCCCCCTTCCTTCCCTTCTTATGATACTGTATTTAAAATGTCTGTATCATTAATAACAATAAAATGTGTTTTGTTTGATGTTAATGAAGGAATTAAAATGGTAAATGTTTGCTATCACTACTTCCTGTGATTATTCGGTTCAAACCTTGGCTTCGATCAGTCTGCTAAATTAATAAACACGTGTGTTGTGGTGTTCTCGAATGAAATATAATGGTAATTTCCAGTTGTCATTATTTTATACTGTCGTATTTTAGACACAAGAAAAAGAAACATACTTGGAAGTACATTGCTTCCTTATGTTGTAGTAACGCGATGATAAACTCCTAACATAACAAATACAAGTGTTCGCAATTACTGCTAATGATGCGCGGCATACTTACACGTCATAGGCGTGTTCAATAGTATATTGCCTGTTTCTAGTACGAAATGTAACTGGCGATTCATTTTTACCGTTTATTTGTGAAGCAAGCTCAACAGTTACAGATCCTTCTCAGTAACCAACTTTCAGTTTCTTGGTGCTACATTGTGTTTTTATTTTAAGTATTGTTAGTCGAATGTCTCCAGTATTAAACATGATGAAAAGCCAGAGCTCGATAAGGACTAAATAAATACAGATACAAATCTATTTACGTTGCCTTTTTGACTTATACGTCAGACTGTCTGAGCTGGGAAAGGAACCCATGACCTTTGAGACCAAAGGCATAAGTCCTACCGCTGAGCGGTACTAACACAGCCAAAAGGGAACGTCCATAGGAAGCATTGCTACTAATGCTACCTATGAACATTTCCTTTTGGTCGTGTCAGTATGGCTCAGCGATAGGATTTACACCTTGGTTTCAAAGTTGTGGGTTCCATTCCCCGCTCAGGCAGTCTGTCATACAAGGAAACGTAAACAGGTTTGCATCCGTATTTATTTATATCTCCAGTATTATTCATAGTTCCCAATGCATATGCTCGGGATTATATATATGGCGAACAGGTTATTAATGTCTTCATATTAAACTTTAGCAACAATTACCCACTTTCCGTCATTATACATTCTAGCTTTACATGTTGATACTTCCCCTTATTCCGTATTAAGCATCGAAATGTCGTTGAATGTACACCGAACTCTGTTCAGTGAAATAAGTTTTACCATGGACTTATATACTATCACACTACGTGTGATGGACAAGCCACTCAACGTTCCCGAACTCGGCAGAGCTATTTTCAGCCTAATCAGTGCGCATGCTCACATGACGTCACTTCCCTCTTGGCGGCCTGCTCTGGCTTGCTTGGCGTCCATTTTGTAATTGTCGGTTCGATGTGGAGTGTTTTTGACGACGTGGTCGTTCGCTGCTGCAAGCTATATCGGATCACAAAAATAACAAGCGCTGATCAAGTTTAATGATGATATGGAACGTGCAGCGTGAAATTTACTGCGCGAAAGATAAGCAGACGGCCGGAGAATTTATTCGATTTATTCTAACATATCGTTGCCTGTTGAAAGGCCTGGCCGGCGGGAATCCACTGTATGAATGAACGGCCGACGCGCGTAGGGAGCTTGCGGCGAACATTGTGCGTAAATTTTGTGTGTAGTAGTTAGCTGCTTCATCCTTGTCAACCTGTATCGTATCTCAAAAATAACCAGCACTGTTCAAACTCAAGTTTGTTGCTGGTAGGCAATGTGCAGCGTGAAATTTACTGCGCGAAAGTTAAGCAGAGGACCGGAGAATTTCCACACCTAGCCGCAATGTTGATAGGCAGACGCGCGTAGGCTACACAAAAGTATGATGGCAGCTTGCAGCGAACGTTATGTGTATATTTTGGAAAAAAATGCAATAAAATTCGATGGAGGGGAAATATGCTTTTACGACAATATTGGTGTATTTGAAAGCAAAACCAAATTTCGTTACGTAGCTTATTTGACTTCTATTCTCTCACCACCCCTCTTCCCCAAAGCGAAATTACATTTCTTTCCTCGTTCAGAAAAACGTATGAAGAAACCGCAAGAAAAGAAAACACAGTCATATGCAATGGAAAATACTGAGGGGAAAAGCATGTGGAGGACGTTTTTTTAGTAGGCTGTAACGCGCATTCTTATTTAATTACTGTGTTCTAACGGGTTACAGCATACACTTACTTAATGTACTTTATTCCCCCGGTTCGCCCCCCCCGACCCTCCACAACAATAAAGAAATAATTTTATTATTTTTCCTATTCCCATACTGGAAGAACTCTTACACAAGCGACCACAAATAGCTTGCCAGTAAAATTATAAACAAGCAACCGTTGTAGCAGTTTCACTGCAGTTGCACTTATTTGGGGGAAAATGCAGGAGCGGAGTAAATCCCCTCCCCCCTAAAAAAAAAAAACCTTGTTTGTCATCTTTTTTCTTAATTGGAAAAAAGTAGGAGTGGAGCAATTCCCTCTCGCCCCCCCGGAAGGAGGGGGGGGGGGGGGTGGGGGGGGGG
>JAHWFP010120729.1:0-21243 GCA_023313725.1 Lithobius niger | reverse complement strand
TGTTAAGAAAGACTTGTGTACCAAATTTATGTTTTCTGCAAAATTCTTGCAAAGATTTGTTACTCCACTTAATGATTTCTGCCCAGTGCTCTACAATAATAATTGGTCTGCCGATGCGAATACTGCAGTAACATCAAAATCGTGTTCAAAAGGCCCTAATCGGTGTTAATACCTACATTTTGAGCTGTACAAATTGAAAATTGGTTCATTGGTTCGATCTCTAGGTGAGAGCAAAAGTTCTAACCCATTTGGCTTTCCGTGTCAAGAATAATGTAGTTTCATTAAAATAGCATGCGAAAGCCCTAGGCCTTGTCCATACCTACGTTTTAAGCTATAGAACTTGAAAATCGGTTCTGTGGTTCGATCTCCAGGCGAGGAAAAAGAGTCCCAACAGCAACATTAATGATTTCTGCCCAGTGCTCTACAATAATAATTGCTCTGCCGACGAGAATACTGCAGTCGCATCAAAATCGGGTTCAAAAGGCCCTGGTCGGTGTTAATACCTACATTTGAAGAGCTAAAAATGGAAAATTGGTTCATTGGTTCGATCTCTAGGTGAGAGCAAAGGTTTTAGCCCATTTGGCTTTCCGTGTCAAGAATATTGTAGTTACGTTAAAATAGCCTGCGAAAGGCCCTAGGCCTTGTCCAGACCTACGTTTTAAGCTATAGAACTTGAAAATCGGTTCAGTGGTTCGGTCTTCAGGTGAGGGCAAAGACTCCCAATAACAACAACAACACAAGAACAACAAGAAGAAGAACAACAACAACAACAAGAAATGGCCATGCTGTGGACGCCGAACGGTTTGATTGTTGTCATCAAAATTTGTAATGTGGTGAAATAGTTACGACACGACCCTAAATACCGAATTTCGTTGGTCTATGTCAATTCTGGGCGAGACTATAGGAGTTCAAAGTTTGACGTTTTACATGGAAGTTCATGGTGAGGCTTACATAAGAACCGCTACCGCGGTCCTTGATAAGACACTGACGCTATGGCGCCGTGCTACAATGGTTTACAACATCGACAATTGAATGGATGTGATGTTTGTTGTGATGATTGTTGCGTAACTTGGCGCGACACACTAGCGTGTGTCTAGATAAAATACTAGTTGTACCCGTGCGCAAACCGCCCCCCCCAGCCGACACCTGGGTCCCTCCAGGTGTTTGGTCTTTGGTTTTAAATTTATCAAACCGAAGACCGAACATGTGAATGGCTCCCACATAGGTTACGTCCCGTTTCGCCAAAAAGAAAGCAGATTAACAGCTTTTGCCTCAGGGGCCAGTCCCGTTTCGCCAAATATCGTTCACGAAAATTTAGGCACACGAAACATTTAAAACATTTAAACATGAACATTTATAACATGATGAAGGTCAGACATTACAGACAAACACCCGTTTTGCAGAATTCCATTTTGTAAATTAATTTATGTCAAATTACGTGCCTCGCTCACGCTGCCGCGCTCGTTGCGGATAAACACATAACATCAGAAACTACGACTAAAAAAAATTACTAACAATTAGGATTGCCTCTTTAACTTCTGCAATGTTAAATTTTTGAAGAATATTTTGATTCTGAGAAACGGGATTCTACAAAACAGGAATTCCCGTTTGGAAAAGGTTAACCATCACGGGTATAACTAACTATTCTTAAAAGAGAACCTTGGCATTGACGTAGTGACGCCCAAGCATTCTAAACAATTATATTTAAAGCGCACGTTTTTCCGTCTGTATTGCCAGTTTTCAAAATGCTAATAAATTAACTGGACTTTTTCTACCACTGCTTGTCTCTGTTAAATGTTTGACTTTTAAAGCCCCATTACATAAAAATAAGGTATTAAATTTCGTGTACGTAAAATTTTGTCAAATTCGTTTTGGCGAAACGGGATTTGGTGAAACGGGAGTTCACCCCCACATATGCCTTCTCCCCCACAATTACTTTAACCCCCAATCCCCACACTCCTGCCCCCTCCCCCCATACACGCTTGCCCGCCTCCCCCTCCCTGAAAACGTCGCCCCGAGATTTTCTCCCTTTGGTGCAGCCCCGGAAAAGTCGCTGGCGTGTGTTTGACTGAAGGCTAAAAATAACCCTACCACTGAGAAATCCAGCATTCAGTAAGCAAGTAATCCCATGTTTAAGTTAATCCTTTGAAACAATTCACTTCGGTAGCGCGCATTGCCCGCCACACACACTTGCCCTGGCACCCTCTCCCACACCCCCGAAAATGTCGACCCGTGATATTTCCCATTTGGTGCAGCCCCGGAAAAATCGTATGCGTATGTTTGACTGAAAGCTAAAAAAAAGCCCTGCGAAATCCAGCATTCAGTAAGCAAGTAAGCAATTTGAAAAGGTTGAATGGAACTATTTAAAAAACTTAAATGACCCAAATATTATTTATGATGAAATTGAAAAAACTGTTTCTAAAATTTATAATGAAAGTGTGAAAATCTCTAAGAAACAGAAACCTGGAAACAGTAAGAAAAAATGCAAACTAAAGTCTTGGGTTACTGAAAACACTATTAACTTAATTGACAACAAAAATAAATTGTGGCGAAGATTAAAAAGGCAAAAGGCGGTAAACGAAAACCTTAAATCTGAGTATAAGAAACTAAAAAAAGAAGTTACACAGAAGCTAAAACAAGATAAACAAAATTTTTACAAAAATATAATTTCAAAGAAAGAAAAAGATAATAAGCATGTGTGGACTACTATAAATAAAATAACTGGTAAAAGAGAAAATAGCATAGATGATGACATTAAAAAGCACTTTAAATCAAAAGACTTCATAAAAATAGCTAACAAATTTAATAATAAAAAATAATAATAATAAAAGAAATTTACCACGATAAGTGGTCGGCTGCGGAAGGGCTGTCAGCCCCTAACACCGCACCGTGGAAAAGAAGGACGGTGATTAAGAAAACTGCTAATACGGTCTCTTAAGGAAAGGGGACAGGTCTTCCAACAACAATTCGTTACGAAAAACACTTAAAGAACTTGCACAGACTGTTTTAGAACGTAGGGCATTCCAAACGGATACTACGCGAACTGCAAAAAAATTTTTTCTGCTGTCGAGACGAGAGCCCTGAACAGCAAGCTTCCAAGGATGACCTCTGGTGATATGAGTTCGTTGTGCAAGATCGAAGAAAGGTAGATCAATAGAAATTAAGTTATGTAAAATTTTAAACGTTAAAATAAGATCGAAGCGCAATCTACGAAGTTCCAGAAGCTCAAGACCCGATCGAGAAAGACGTTCAATGTGATCTACATCGCGAAGACCGGGCAGCCTTTTCGTAAATTTTCTTTGAACCGATTCAATTAAATCGATGTCCTTAGCAAGATAAGGGGACCAAACAGGAGTTGCGTACTCAAGCAAAGGGCGCACAAACACTCGAAAAGCCCAAATTTTCGTGGTTGCATTACCGGACGTGAAACATCTGTTCAATATAGCCAGACGACGGAAAGCCGAGGCACAGACCCTATGACAGTGAAGAGAGGGTTTCAGGTCTCGAGAAAACCAAATACCGAGGTCTCTAATTTCATCTACAGGTGGAAGATACTCACTAGCCAGCAAATACTGATAATCTGGTATGTAAGGACCAATGTGGAGGAACTGGCAATTATTTGATGAAAGTGGCATTTGCCACATACGAGACCATTCAAAAACCCGATCCACCTCCTCGGTCAGGTCCGGTTGGGGACCAGTGACGGAATTTTCGGTGCCAACTTTAATGTCGTCAGCAAATTTTACACCGTATGGAGAAGTGGATGACAAAGTTAGGTCGTTTAAGTAGATCAAGAACAGAAGCGGGCCCAAAACAGACCCCTGGGGAACCCCACTAGGTACACTGGCTTGGGTGGAAAGTGTATGGTCGACCAAAACCTGTTGAGAACGATTTTTGAGAAAGGACGAGAGCCAAGTTAGGAGGGAACCACTGATACCACATCCACTTAATTTTGATAGAAGTTTGCGGTGCACTACCGACTCAAAAGCTTTTTTAAAGTCAAAGTAAATAACGTCTGATGGGGCACCAGCATCCATGGCGCCAGTCCAACGGTCGAGTACAAGGAGTAGTTGATGAGTAGCCGACCTTCCCGGAAGAAAACCATACTGGTCTGGTCCAATAATGGAGGATTTATTTAGATAAAGTAGGAGTTTATCCCTAATCACAGCCTCCATGACTTTACAAGCCACACAGGTAAGGGCTATAGGGCGATAATTGTTTAGGTCAGATGGGGATCCTTTCTTGAAAACAGGGACAACAATTGCCTTACTCCAGGTTGACGGGATTTCCCCCTGTTCGAAAGATAAGGTAAAAAGTTTAGAAAGAGGATAACAAATCTCGTTGGATACTTTTTTAAATAAGTAGTCAGAGAACCCGTCAGGACCACACGATGTACTTGGTTTAAGACTGGTCAAACAGGCAAGCACTTTGGTCCGGTCGAATGACACATTGCAACACTCCCCAAACCCAAAATTATGGTTTTGGGGAGCTGGAAGACTTTGGTTTCCGTCATCCACAATGGTATTTAAAGCAAAAATGTTGCATAAAGCCTCAGCTTTCTGGTAGTTTTCGGTTAAGAAGCGACCATCAATCACAAAAGGAGGTAAGGAGCGTGAAATGAAACCTTAAAAGGTAATGAAACCTTTGTAAATCAAGCAGACAAACTAAAAACGTTTCACAACAGGAAAAACAAAAAACAAAAAACAATTAGTTCAAACCAAGATGGGAAGCAAAATGAAACTATGTTTATTGATTATGCCAATGAATTGGAGATTATAAGCATTCTTGGGGAAATCCAAGCTACAAAAGCCTTGGGATCAGATGGTTTTCTGCTTGAAAACTTTAAACTGACTTCAGGAAATAGTGCAGAATTTATATGCATCCTAATTAGATCAATAATCGACACTGAAATTTGGCCTGACAAATTAAAGAAACAAATTTTGCGACCTATTTATAAAAAAGGTAACAAGGATGAATACGAAAATTACCGACCGATAGCTATCCTGCCATCCATTAACAAAGTAATGGAACAATTTTTTGCTATAAAGCTTCAAGGTTTTTTGACAAAATTTAATATTATAACAATACGGGTTTCAAAAAAATAAAGGAACTGCAGAAGCTTTAAAATTTCTGAATGATGAAGTGTCTGAGGCTTTAAATAATAACAAATATGTTGGGGCAGTATTCATTGACCTGCAGAAAGCTTTTGATTCCATAGATAGACACATACTACTCACTAAACTAGAAAAATATGGGATCGGAGGGAAAATGTTTGGCATTCTGAAAAGTTATCTAACAGGTAGGACAAGTGTAACCAAGATTGGTGACAAACACAGCGACTGCAAGGGAATAAACTACGGTGTCCCACAGGGTTCTGTTCTGGGACCATTACTATTTTTAATTTATATAAATGATATTGACAAAGAAGGGAACAAGTTAATTTTGTTTGCAGATGATATCTGTCTATTTGCTAGCCATTTTAATTATGAAAAAATGATCCAAAAATTGCAGAGAAATTTTGATGCTATCCAGGAGTGGTGTTGGGAAAATGAAGTTTACATAAACAAGGATAAAACTGTCTTTTTGGAAATTACAACTACTAAAATGAAAATTCCCAAAAATTTGAACATTCTGCTGTACTGCAACCAAAAAGATAAGGAACTTAAAGTTAGCCTACCTCTTCAAAAAGTGCACTCGGCTAAATATCTTGGGTTTTGGCTTGACAAAAATTGGAAACACGAAGTCCACATAAATGAGTTAATTAAGAAAATAAGACAATTAATGCCTAAATTATATTACCTTCGAAATATTCTAAATTTTCAAAATAAGAAATTAATCTACGCTGCCTTAGTTGAATCGAACTTAAGATATGGCATTGAAGTTTACAGCACTGCGAATGCAACAATTCTCCAAAGGCTACAGAAAGCTCAAAATAAAATAATTCGCATACTGTTTCAAGATAAAATGAAAAAATTAAAAATTAAAAATATTAAACAAAATTTAAATCTTTTAGATATCACATCGTTACAAGCCTATACTGTGATAATAAAAAATTATTATGAAAACGAAAGGGTTATTAGAAATACAATCATAAACAGTAAATTGCGGGATACCTCCATTAAAAGAAAACTTCCATTATGGAGAAATAAGTATGGGCAAAATCTACAGCGTTACTATGTTCCATTAATTTTAAATCAGCTTCCGAAAGACTTTAGAAATATTACATCCTTTATTCAACTAAAATTTAAAGTCAAAACCTTCCTTATAAATAAGCAATATAACAACTAAGTACATGGCTACACATTTTTATTGATTGTTTTGTTAGGAAGAGTGTCTTTTATTCTTTTCCTTACTTTATCTTTGTATCTGTGTTATACTTTTATATTTGTTGTTATTATCCATATGTCAATTATTGTTGTTGCTGATACAAACAAGTACTCCGGTACTTCGTATTATCTGAAGTAAATTTATAATTAAAAAAAAAACAAACAAAAAAAACCTTTGCTTAAGTTAATGCTTTGAAACAATTCACCTCGGTACCGTGCATGGCGACATTGTTGCAAGCAACAATTGCTGCCTCCCACTTAAAAACAATTCAACTCCTCTCTGGAAGTGAACATTTAGGAAATAAATGCGCCTTTCCATTGTACCAGGCTGCCAATTTCGAGACCCGGGGGCCCATTGGGGGCCTCGAAATTGAAAACCAATCGTCGTTTGTTTTAAAGTTGTCTGGTTTAGTAGATACAGGTTGTTTTTTTATTTAGCTCAAACGCCTACAATGGCACAGTCCAAAACTTTGTTGGCCGCTTTGGTACCACTACAATACCAAAAAACGAACCCGAAAACGGTGCGGCAGGTCTGGTAAGTGGCGCCATCTCTTCGAAGACTTTGGAAAAAGTGTTATAACCCGAACTTGTAGTCCAAGGCCGTCAATAGACGGACACATGGCAGGTTTGGTAAGTGTCGCCATCTGTTCGAAGATGTTGGAAAAGTCTCCCAACCCGAATTTGAAGGCAAATCCTTTCAACAGAATGGCACTACAGGGTGGGACACTTGATTGTACGACGGAATGGCGTGGCCGCCTGCTTCGTATTATATGTGTAGATTAAACTTATTTGGAGGGATTTTTTTTTTAAGTTGTGTGCGTACAAACTCGAAATCGAAACTAAAACTAAAGAGTAATACTGTTTTCACACGTAATAATTCGTCGCGGGTCAGCCTTGGGCTGGAGCCAGCCCGGGCCAGCCCTGGCCAGCCCTAATGCCAGCTCCGGACGTGCTTTGATTTCACACGTAATAAATACTTAAGAGCCGACCCGCGCTCGCTTAGGAGCACCGTCTGTCGGCAAGGTGGATAAGAGCAGTGAATCGGTTTCACTTTTTATATTACGTGCTTTCAGGAGAAGCGCGACATTAATGTCGAACAGACGTCATAAAATGTTTGATTATAAAAGCCAAGAATTGAGAAAAGAAAAACAAACTGATTATAGGGAGAGAAAAAAGCCACGGAAAATAAAAGCCAAAGATTACAAAAGTCGTTTCTTGAGAAACTTCATACCCTGCCTGGTGATTTTCGAGCCAAGACAATTAATATAACCACCTATACACAAAACGAAAAACCCACCAAACCATTTTTGTGTTTCTTTGTTGCCAAAACATCTTAACCTGATAATTTAGCATAACATTCCTCGAATGTGATTGTTCCCCTGGAGGTTTCTTCCGGTGCGCAGCCACCTGCTTGCATATCCCCTACCGCGCATGCGCGTGGTAGTCCTCTCTTATAAAAGCGACAGCGCGCACGCTATCGGCATTCATTTTCCTCCAGAGGTGTCTCCACGCCACCTCGCGCCGCTCTTCCCCAGCTTTCGCACGGAAAATTGGATTCTACCCGATGATGGCCGCCGCTTCCGAAGCTCCCGCTTCGCTCGCCGCTCCCTCTCATGCTCTCCTTCGTCCGCAAGCAACTGGCTTCTCCCTCGGCAACCGCTGGATCTCCGCCCTCGACCTCGCCGCCGTTGGCCCGATCCCTACCGCCTCCTTAACCGAAGCTCCTCCGGCAAGCAACAACGCCTCAGACTCTCCCTTGCAACCCGGCCAGCGCACCCCGCCGGCCGAACCCATGGACCTATCGGCTCTACGTGAGGATTTTCTTCGGGCGAAGGATGTCTACCATGAAGCCAAGAAATCCCTCCAGCAGGCTATGGCAGCTCCCCGTTCTCCAGGCCACAACTCTCCCTTGGACCTGTCGTCCAACTCCTCCCGGATTAGTCGAAGCGTCTCCCGCAGCGAAGTCCGGCACATCGTCCAGGAAACGGTCCATGTGATGCAAGACAATCCCATGCCGCCTCCCTCCTGCACGTCTTCCGCCCGACACGCCCGCACGCAAGCCTGGATCACTTCTGCCTCCAGCCACGACTCGGGCAAACGCGGCTCAACGCCGCCCCCTGGCGCCCTGAAGAGACGCAAGTCATCTTCTCCCTCTCGTCCGCAAGCTTCTCCTTCTGCCGGCCCCGTGGCGACCACCGAAGCTCCGCATCCCGCCATCCCTCTCTCGTCCGGCAAGAGGATTCACTTCCCGGACGAGGCCGCCGATAACCAGGCCTTCCCTTTGGCTGCGCTTCTCAAGACGGTCGAAGAAACCATCCCCGACTGCTTTCTGTTCAAGCCCTCGCAGTCGGCCGAGGCTCCCGTCATCAACCGTGGGCTGAAAACTGGCTTCGGATTTGCCCTTAGGGACAAAGACACCAAACCCCGCAATCTTCTTGGGCAATCCACCACACTGCTAACCTGCTTCCTCCGCAATGAAGGCTCTCTGCTCGGCAACGGCGACCCGCTCATTCTGGACAAAGAACCGCCACCACCTCGTCCAGGCCGTGAAAATAGCTTCTTTCGTCCGTCGGGCGACGGCGCTACTAACCCAAACAACTTCGCGACCTACCCGGAATGTGAATTCTTATGCAGCGAGGTGAAGATAGATTTCGTCCGAAGAACCCGCAGCCCTTTCGGACGGACCAGCCTCGCTCTCGTTCCGGCCAACGCAACCAGAAGCGAGCCACCACTCCAGACCGACGTAGCCGCCACTCGTCACCAGGGGGCAAAGCCAATTTTCGCAAGAACCAACAATGACGCCTCTCACTCATCCTGTCTTCCAGTCGGGGCCAGATTACGGTTTTTTCTCCCAGCTTGGCTACAACTAACAAAAAATCCAGAAGTCCTTTTTATCATCAAACACGGCTTTCGTCCGGAATTTTTATCAAAGCCGGCACTCCTTCCATCACCGCCATGGGAATTCTCCCCACCACCAACACAACGACTCTCGTTCAAAGTCTCAGAACTCCTGCGGAAGGACGCAATAAGGGAATGCCACAAGCCAGGCTCGGGCTTCTACAGCTCCATTTTCACCCGACCAAAGAAGTCAAGAGGCTCCCGTTTGATCTTCAACATGAAACCTCTCATCAAATTCATCTCAAACGACCATTTCAAAATGGAAACCCTCGAATCCATCCGTCTTTCGTTCAAACCAAACGACTGGACAGTCACGATCGACCTAGAAGACGGCCCATGTCCCACTCCATCCGGCCATCACGCACCTCTTTCGGTTCATCTACAACCAAAAGGTCTACGAATTCCGTTGTCTTCCCTTCGGCCTGAATGCAGCCCCCAGAATTTTCACATTAGTTCTAAAACCCGTATTGGCCTACCTACACCAGCACGAAATTCAAGCCAACGCCTACCTGGACGACTGGGCCCTCAACAACCCGGACCCTCTCACATTACAACAAAACAAGGACAAGACCATTACCCTGTTAAACCGACTGGGCTTCGGAATAAACTACACGAAATCCCGCCTAACGCCAGCACAAATCTTCACCTTCTTGGGAGCTTCTTTCGATCACCACACGGCAAGAATCGCCCCCTCCCCGGAACGGATAGAAGACCTCCTTCTCCACACCCATCTCTTTCGGTCGAAAACAAGTTTTTCTCCTCGGGAACTGAACTCCCTCATCGGAAAGATGGACGCAATGGCAAACCTCGTACCTTACGGTCGATGGATGGTAAGACCACTTCACCACCACCGGATAGACAACCGGGCAATCAACCAGGACCTCCCGGACAAGCAAACCCCCTTCAGCCCCGACTTTCCTCTGGACTCCCTCCTTTGGTGGTCAGATGTCACCAACCTCACGAAGACACAACCTCTCCACGAACCACATCCCGAGATTCTCATCTTTACAGACGCTTCAAAAACGGGCTGGGGTGCTCACCTGGGAACACAAGAAGCCTCCGGCCTTTGGCCGCCATCCTGCACGGATCACATCAACCACTTCGAGCTCCGAGCAATCTTACTCGCCCTACATCATTTCCTTCCCAAAATCAGGAACAAGACTATACAAATCCAGTCCGACAACACGACTGTTCTGGCCTACATAAAGAAAGAAGGAGGAACGAAATCCAGATCTCTCCACCACCTAACTTCAGAAATCTTCAACCTCTGCATTCCGCACAACATCACACTACTTCCTCTCCATATCCCAGGCAACAGGAATGTGATTGCCGACTCCCTATCACGCCAGAAACCTCCGACAGGCGAATGGTGCCTCAAGAATTCCATCTGCGAATCTCTCTTCACCATCTGGGGGACTCCAATGATAGACCTGTTCGCCACGAGGCACAATGCCAGACTTCCCCACTACATCAGTCCGATCCCGGACGACTCGGCAATAGCAGTAGACGCCCTCACGTTCCCATGGCACAACCTGTTCGCCTACCTATTCCCACCCTTCAAACTACTTCCGCAAGTACTTCGGAAAACAGAGGAAAGTCGCAGCCTGTTCATTCTAATAGCTCCCCTCTGGCCATCGGCAGCATGGTTCCCACTCCTTCTAGAACTTCTAGTCGACATTCCAAGAAGTCTACCTCCTCAACCAGATCTTCTATCCCAACAGAAAGGAACAAAGCTACACCCGAACGTGTCCACCCTCAACCTACACGGGTGGCTACTATCATCAAACTCCTTAAAAAGGTTGGAATTCATCAAGAAGAGGCCTAACGCATCGCCTCAAAGGCAACAAGAGACTCCACTAACCGGATGTATGACAGCCACTGGTCAAAATGGATTCGTTGGTGTATCACAAAACAAGTTAATCCTGTCAACCCACCTCTTCCCTCCCTCCTAAACTTCTTCGAAGACCTGTTTAACATCGACAAACTCAAAGGCTCTACAATCCTAGTCTACTGTTCTGCCTTAAACACTGTCTTCAAAGCCGCCAACAACACGAACTTACTTGACGACTACAGAATTTCAGCCCTTCTTCGTTCATACGAAAACGAAAGATCCACCACCAGAAGATCAATAACAGACTGGGACCTTTCACTCGTTCTCCAGTCACTAATGGGCGAACCATATGAACCTTTACAGGACACCTCCCTTCATCTCATGATCCGCAAGACAGTCTTTCTTGTCGCACTAGCTGCCAGCCTTCGTTGTTCAGAAATCCAAGCCCTCTCAGCAGATCCTGCATACTGCATCTTCGGCCCCAACTTCTCTTCTGTCACCCTGTAACCAAGGTCAACATTCAGAGCTAAAACACAGAAACCTTCAGAACCACCGAAACCAATCACCTTTCCAGCTCTATCCACCCTAGTTGGAAACGAACCGGAACGCCTTCTCTGTCCAGTCAGAGCCTTACGCTTCTACTTAGCCCGGACACGTCATGAAGACATCCGCCGAGGAAGAAACCAACTCTTTCTCCCAGTCGACCCCCAATCTGGTGAAACATCAGCTGCCATGGTTTCAAGATGGATTAAGAAAACAATCGAAGCAGCCTACGAAAAAACTCCGAATGAGAGCATGAGAGTGACGGCGCACGAAGTGAGAGCTGTCTCCACATCATGGGCCCACCACAACGCCATCCCAATAAAAGATATCTTGGCAGCAGCGTCCTGGTGCCATCAAACAACCTTCACCTCCCACTACCTGAAGGACATGTCAAGAGAAGAATCTGGACTACACCGGCTGGGACCGATCGTCGCAGCCAGAACTGTGGTCAACCCCCCCATTAAGCACTCAGAACACAGAAGCAAGCCATCCATGAAGGAAGCAAGCCACCCAGAAGGAAGCAAGACCCAAACAACGGTCCTTTTCAGGGCCACCAAATCCTACGAAAGAGACCCAAGTCCCTGCTATCACCTGTTCTGAATAAAGTGCGAAAATTTTTCTCTTTCGGATAAAAAACCTTTTTTGGGGGGGAACGCCTGCTTGCATCCCGGGGCGCTCGTCAGGACGGTGCCCGCCACCAAACTTGATGAGGTCAACCTGATAATGCTAAATTATCAGGTTAAGATGTTTTGGCAACAAAGAAAGAACATTTTGCCGGCCCCCAGTCCGGCTGGGTAAAATGGTTACTTTGTGCCTAAAACATACTTAACCTACTCCCGCCCTGCCTCCCCTCTTAAGTCACCGCCTGACATATTGAGAGTAAAATGAATGCCGATAGCGTGCGCGCTGTCGCTTTTATAAGGGAGGACTACCACGCGCATGTGAAGTAGGGGATATGCAAGCAGGCGGCTGCGCACCGGAAGAAACCTCAGGGGAACTATCACATTCGAGGAATGTAATGCTAAATTATCAGGTTAAGTATGTTTTAAGCACAAAGAAACCATTTTTAGCCGGCCGGACTGGGGGCCGGCAAAATGTTCTTTTTTAACTCCCCCTCCCCAATCCGGCTTTTTTCCTCAGACTTTTTCGTCTTTTCTACGTGTTTTTTTTTTTTTAACTTTGATCTTGTACTACGATCAACAAGCTATAAATCTTTTTTTTTTTATCATGACTTTGTGTTATTGGTAACACCTTTCCATGACACCTTTCTGTTAATTTGGCAAATACTGTGATGTAACAGTTGATTCTCGATTTTATTTCTTGCGTTATTAAATGTAGGCTATTGTTTTTATTTCAATACGGGTATGAAACCCATTTCTGTTGCCCTTTGGATACCAATACTGACGCTCCAATAGTTAAATCTTGGCGGTGTGGTTCGGTGTGGTGGCGGCGTACTTCCAAGATTGACGGTGCGAATCCTTGGTTGGGCAGTTTAACGTTGCAGAACAGCAAAATGGATATGGTTCGTGTCACTTTATTTTGACATGTTATTTTCTCTTTAGAACATAAATATGTCACGTCTTCATTCTGGAACAGTTTATTATTTCAACATAACTTCGCACTCTGAAACATGGCTCTTTGATGTAGGTTTGTTTTCTGTTCAGATGACTTATATAATTTTGCTTAAAATTAAAAAAAATTAAAAACTGCCGGTAATTTCTAATCTTTATTTTTCCTGCAGTTCTTCCTTTGTATACACCCACACAATCATTTTAATGGCACGAAATTTGCACAAAGAAAATAAAATTGGAAAAATTATATCATTTAGGGAAAATACTGCCAGTTATTGTACCAAACGCTGATAAAGAGTTGAACAGTGAAGATGCATCACGAACCTTCTAAGCACATACGCAATCCCTTCTTTTCTCCCACGTGTTTTTCAGTCTGCGTGATAATAAGTATTTAATTTACGATTGACAAATAACTATTTCTGTTTTTAGTGTTTCCAGTTTTCTTTTGTTTGTTGACATGTAGTGGGCTGCACTGCAAAGCGAGCGCAGGAGGGCTCGCTTCGAATTTCACACGTTAAATATGAGGCGCGCTGGCCAGGGCCAGCCAGGGTTGGCCTCGGCTGGATAGGCGGGCCGGGCGGGCGCGCGTCACCCCTGGCCAGCTCGCTTTAGCCCAGAAAACATTATTACGTGTGAAATCCGCCGTCGCGGGTCAGCCAGGGCTGGCACCCAAACATTATAACGTGTGAAATCAGTATAATGGTCGACCATTCAAATAACCCCATCACGAACTTAAAATGTTTTTATCATCAGAAGTGGTTATGTAAAGTTACGTAAAATGGTTCGGACATTTAGTTGTTGGGTGTAGTGAGTGAGCAAAGCATAGCCAATAACAGACAACATATTGCAAAATGTTGGTTGGTATGTTTATTACACTTTTGTAGTTTGGGTGGAGCCCAACCTTAAAGTCTAATTGAACTGTAATTTGCCACACTGCTTGAAAGTCCCAAAAGTATTGTTGGGATCGAATTTGGCATAAATCTATCAGTTCTAACCCACGGAGTTATACTTTTTGAATTTGTCAATCTGATTGTAAAATTGGAATCCTTAACAGTAAAGGAATTCCGAAGAGCTGCTGGTAATTTAGTGCATGTAAAAAAAAAATGGCAAATTAAAACATCATTGCTTCCTTATAGTTAACAATCTTCTTCGACGTGATTCAGTGAAATAACAACATTTGATCATCGTAATTTAGCCACACAGAAAGGCAGGCGATTGAAAAAAATGGCGATTGGCAACCAAATCAGCATTTAGACTAACGATGCAAACCTCATATTTGAAACTGCAAATCGCCATAGAATGACAAGCAGCTTATATAAAACGAAATTATACAGCCGACGACGGGTTCATAACACAACACGGAATTATAACATGGCTGCATCTAATATTTTCAATATTTCTGGTTTCTATGGTAACTTAAACTCTCAATCCTATGCTGCGTGAATGAATAGGCCTACTCTGTAAAGGCTGAACCCCATTTACCCGAGACCAAGCAGCCAGCAAACCTAGCCAAGACCAAAGCTGCAAAGCGTGGACTAGTTTATTATACTCTATATAAGCGATACGCGAGCTACACCATCTCGCCAAGTCAAGCAGGGCCATCTCGTACGCTTCTGTTTAGTATAGATCGGAGGGGCGAGGAAGTTTAGCAGACTAACACCCTACTACCAATCAGAACAGCTTATGACATTGCAGACAACATGGCGACAATAAACAAGACGGTCCATATCCCTTTGGGAATGGTTGGTCCCTCAGGTTTAGCTAAATACTTGCCTTGTGACACAAACGAAATGAATCAGCACAGACATACGTGTGTAATGAATAATCTGGGCCAAGAGGTGACACGCGGTACTAGGTTCAAATCGTGACCACGCGCAAGTATTCTTCGTTCAAATGCGCCATTGGGTGTGTGCCAACACACCGCTACAAACGATGGTTCACTTCTCATGAAAGTGAAGTGGACTACTGCCCTTATGTAAAGCTACTCACTAATCCAGTAATTCAAAAACTATTCTTGTATGAATCTGAAAATCCTGCAGTAATTAGGTGATAAATACGCATTCATTTCAGTCCAATGAGAGCCACACCAGCATCTCCGCTGCACTAGAGCAATAGCTTGAATGGAGTTGAGCCAGCGAGGTGTGAGGCTGCTTGGAGAGAAAGCGAGATCCCATAGCGAGCTAGTTCGTGGCGCGTGGTTAGCTATTTGGCTGACTTTGTGTAAATAGAGTTTGGCCTTAATGCAGTTCTCTGCAGCTGCTGTTGCGAAATTAAAACGGCACTTGCAAATTTCTGAAAGGTCTGAGAGCCTTAGAATTATTTAAATGCTATCTTCACACCAAAGCTGTACACCTATACAACTGTGATGGTTTCTTCTTTTAGCTTAGCGATCACTGTTGCACTGTGTGACAGAGGTATGCACCTTAAAATTGTCACTGCAGGTGGTGTTGCAATATACCAGCGGCAGCATTGGCATAATTTCTAATCTTTTGGTTATTGTTAAAAAACGATCGTTGCTGGTGATTGTTTGGGTTGTAGTTAAAGGCTTTATTATCAATATTTTTAATTTAGGAAAGATACTTTACATAACAAGTGTTTATAAACCATGTAAGAATTATTGGTGGTGGCACACTGCAGTAGCCTACCTACCAGCCCAGCTATTAGTGGCTAACAATTTTCTTTTATTTTTAGCCAGTGGCGATGGCTCACATGTTTAGTATGGGATGAGAAAAGAGGCTGCAAATAACGAAACAGAAACGAAATGAGGGAGCGAACGAAAGCCTGTTAAAAGAAATATGATACATAGCTCAGACACACTTTAAAAAAAAAAGTAATACGTGAAAAAGGCCAGCGAAGAGCGGTACCTCACACCAAAAGGCAAAAAGCTTAAAATCAGCCGAGTGAGTACTGCACTCAAATAAGGCGCATTAAAGTCAGTAAAATGAACATATATATAAATTTAAAATAAATTTCTATTTACTCCACCTACAATAGCCCCACAGCCTGTTAACAAATCTATTTAGGATCTGATGTCAGAAACAGCACCATGCCATGGCTACAGCTAGGTCATTGCAGCCAACTTCAGTCACAGTGCAGGGCCCCGTGATGCCACTGCGCCACGCATTACAGAGATGTTAACCAACTCCCAAAGATGGGAAGGTCAGAGCACATTAGGCATGTTTGTCAAAAAATACTCAACCTGATATACAAGGAAGCTAGCCGCTCCTAGTAACTTAGGGGAATAGCATTAAAACTCTACCATATGAAGTCCACTGAAACTAGCAAGGTATTTTCACATAAGAAACTTAGTTATAAAAAGCTAGACGAGGAGGGAGTACTAAAATATATACTGTACTACATGGCTGAGGTATTATGATGTAATTAGCAACTCTGGGGTAAAGACATAGCTAAAACGTTAACAAGTGAACTGTATGCAGTTGACTGAAAGTTAACACTTGGGAGGCCAGATACAGGTTTGGAAAATACTCGTGTTGAAAGAAAATTAATAAGAAATAACAAAGGACAAATGGAAACAAAGTTACAGCTGAAGGAAAAAAAAAAAGCACTCAATGATAGACCTCAACCAACAGCAAAGCAACGATCAAGTACATTTTCTTGCTTTGTTCTGGAAAAAAATTTCGAGCACATGAAAAACAAATACACAAAATATAAAACTTGGGAAACTCAAAACGGAAAACCGCATACAGAAAATAATAGCAAGATACTTTGAGGAATAAACAGGACAGAAAGCTGAACGCTCAAGTCAAACAAATAGAGATGCAAATCTATTTACGTTGCCTTTTGGACTTACAGGTCAGACTGCTTGAGCGGGGAAACAACCCACTTCCTTTGGAACCAAGGCCGAGGTCCTACCGCTGAGCCATACTAACAAGCCGTGTCAGTATGGCTCAGCGGTAGGACCTCGGCCTTTGGTTCCAAAGGTAGTAGGTTCAATTCCCCGCTCAGGCAGTCTGACCTATAAGTCCAAAAGGCAACGTAAATATGTTTGCATCTGTATTTATTTTGAGGAATACCACATTGTCTGTTTCGAGAGAGACTGCTGAATGAAATAACATTTTGTTTTCAGACCAGTTTCTAAGGGAATCTCAGTCAGTGGTAGACTATGAAGAATATAGTAGCTCTATGGCAAACAAACAATACCTTTTTGTGGAACAATGTCAGAGAAAAATCTACGATGCTACTAATGAGGGCAATTATGGCAAAGGAACATTAAACTTTAATATAAATTTAAAAATGTTGATGGTAAGGGAAGATGATATCACTAACACTCTCCTAACTTAATGAGTGAATCCCGCATTGAACATTAAAATATCGCGCTTTAATTTTCGGAAAGAGAATTAGTATCTTTTTTTCATAAGTACACAGAATCTAAATTAAAGCACAAATACCATGTAAAAACCAATCTTCAACTTGTGAGTTATCACTCCCTTCCCCCCCCCCCCTCCTAGCTGTCAGGTTTAACCACCATGAAGGCTCGTTAGTAACCAAAACAAGCAGCTACAGCGACTACCTAGTCGCACCGGTCTTCTGTATAGTTCCTCCACTTCCAATGTTGAGGCGCACACCTCTACCACGCACTGCAACAGCGATCTCTATTATACTAATCTAAAAGCAGTAACCATTACAATTGCCGGTTAAAAATGTGTTAGCTTTTAGGTCTATTTTACATTTTAGGCGTTAATTGTCAACTTTTAGGCCTAATTTTAAGCAGCAGTTTTAATTTTATAAGTACAGCTAACGGATATTTGGATTGTATAGTACGCATATTCTATTTTTTCAACACGGTGCGCCTTCGGGCTCATAGTTACAGTTTTACAACGTAACGCGCAACACAGCCTATATAGATCAGTGATAGTAGGGAAGCGACGAGAGATCTGTTGATGAAGCCAACAGCGATTCGTAGCAACTTGACGCTGCCGTGGTAACATGATTTTAACCATGGTAACATGGTGGCCTAATTTTCATTTTTTAGGCCTAATTGTTTAATGCAGTTTTAATTCCGTATAAGTAGCAGATACGTCTAACGGAGAATTTGGTTCGATGGTAAGCCTACTCATTCATGCAACAATGCGACGAGACTATTTTAAACGAAGCTAAAATCCATTTATTGCGTGTTATCTTAGGATTTGAATTCGACGATCAAATATTATTATTTAATTTAGTTACGTCGAAGAAGTCTATTGGTATACGGAAGTAACGATATTTTAATTTGCCGTGTTATTTAACTAACTTTTGACACTGAATCTAACGTTGTAAACCGTGGTCGTCTCTATCTGGCACCGTTGCGAAGTTGAAAAAAGGTTTGGACAGACAAAGTCGTTGTAATAGTCTTCTCAGCCGGTACGGCTGTACAGAAGACTAAAAAATATAGTGTTTGTGGCTTAATTTAGATTCTATGTACTTTTGAAAATTAGCGTAATGTTCGTTTTAATATTTACTGCAGAATTAACTTTTTCGTAAGAAAGTTTTACTGATATTCACAAAGGCACAACTGCTGAAGAAGCTCGTTCTGTCGTATATTTTCTGAAACAAGCAGGGAAAGTAGGAGTGAAGGTGCCTACCAGAATGCAAAGGTAGTTAGCACAGATGTTTCCAGAAATGTGATCCTGCAGTTATAAGGCAAATTCAGAGCTAAGGGCTAAGGTGTTGGGACTAACTAACTGTTGAAAATCCACTAATATAAAATCTACATTTCCAAAAATCCAAGCAGACATTGAAGAAATTGTTCGACTTAATTCACACTGATGTCTGTAGCCCAACGGAAACCATGACTGTAGGTGTTGGAGTATGTGTATACCTTTATTAAAGATTTCCATAGATACACTTAGATGTCTTTGTTTCAGGTGAAATCAGAAGTCCTCGATAAATTTCAAGAATGTGTTCAACTGGTACAAACCAAATTCAAGACAACCATACAAAAGATTAAATCTGACAGAGATGGTAAATATGTAGAACATGTTTAGAGAATTCCTCAAGCAAGAATGCATCAGACAGGAACTAACAGCACCATACACACCATATCAAAATAGTGCAGCAAAAGACAAAATGGCTCCTTAGTCAAAATGTCAAAATGCATACTCATTGAGGCTCACCTTCCAAAGAAACATTGGGTTGAAGCCATAAATACTAACAAACACTTGCAAAATAGGCTGCCCAATAAAGGAACTGATGGGCACTATGTGTTAACTGCAGTGCAAGACTCCTAATTGCTCTTACTTAAAAACTTTTGAATGTCTGACTATTTCTACCAGCTAAAGGAACAAACATGTGATAAAGCTTTGAAGTCCATCTTCGTGAGCTGTGAAAAAGGTTCTGTACTGGTGGCTTCATACTACAAATGACAAGAGTGTCATAAATGTCTGATTCAGAGAAGACATTCATGAATCTGTCCCAATGACTCCTACATTGGAAATGCAACAACTGGATAGTCATGAGAGAAATGAAGACATTGTTGACATCGCTGGAAAGTGATGAAGATACCATAACAGCATACAATTAAGTTCCAGAATCTACTCGTCTGGTACAGTCAACGAGGGAAAGCTATCCGAAAGTTGATATAAAAAAAAAAACCATCGTTGTGCCTTTATTTAATATGGTTGTAGCCAATGATAACGTATCCTAGACATGCAACGCACCCCTCATAGACAACTTGGATTGATGCCTTAAATGATGAAATTCCTTCAATGGAGTTAAAGAGGCACTATCATCGATTGAAACTCTGCAGATTCTCACAACATCTAGTACTATCTAGCAATTGCTTGCACCAAGCGAAGGAATGCACATTTCTTTTAATAAAACAAACAAGCCAAGACCTCCTTAAATATTAAATCAATATTTGGTACGTCCTCATGCACCTGGACCTAAACTGCGAAGATCAACAATATCACTGTCGCTAGATGGCACCATGGCGTTTTCGTTTGTTTTTTAATTAGCGATAGTTTTTAAGCTTCTTTTAAAGTGGAACTAACACCACTGCCAACAGACAGAAACCTAGGAGGAAGTAAGTGTGTATTCAAGATAAAAGAAGATGATAACAGTGGAACATATTCACCATACTGCAAGATTAGTTGCTGAAGGCTGCACCCAGGATTACGGACACGATCATGACGAAGTTTTTGCACTGTTCACTACTCAACCAAAAAGCAGAAAGTTAAAAAGCACTTTAGTTATTAAAAACACATACAGAGTAGCCATCAAGTGCTGGTGAAAGCAACGAAATCACGACGTTTCGGTTCCAAGGTCGGAACCGTTTTCAGGTGAATGGTTTAAAACATGTCAAACAACTTAAAAATAAAGACAGCAGAACAGGGCCATGGAAATAAAACTTATAAGTCATAAGGATGCAACGTTCCGTGCTAAAAACTAAAACCAAATAAAATAAAAGTCAGCACAATTCACCCAAGTCACCCAAGTCTGCTGGTCGAATGAGAGAGAGTTCGGTCAGCTATGCTTTAAATAGTGGGTCCCTGGATTTTTATTGGTGGAAATGTGTTGATGCCAGCGTCATTGCATAACTTAATGTAGTCTTGTAGGTGATTGGCTGTAGGTATTAAGTGATTATGAACAGGTGGTTTGGTTAAATGAATACAAAGTGTTTCCAAATTTTTGCGTGTTTTGGTGTGAGTAATTTGAAGTAAAATTTTTGTTTGCGAAATTTCGGGTTCATGTCCGGTTTTTTGAAAGTGTTGAACCAGTGAGTTTTCTTGTTTCCTTAATTTAAAGTTTGATTTGTGGGAATTAAGTCGTTTACATATTTCCTGTTTACTTTGGCCTACATAGGTGGCTGTGCATCCAGAATGGGCACATGGTATGCTATAAATGGTGTCTTTTGTAAATCTGGCAGAAATATTGTAGTACTGGTTTTGGGAGGGGAGGGGGGGGGGAGGCTGAAGTTGGCTGTGAAGAGCGCAGCTACTTTTACTAACCAGGCGCACATTATCAGTGTATAACTTCTTGCGAAGTGGTTCAGTAACTCCTCTTATGTTAAGGTGCAACAAGAAATCCGGTTTTATGTTGTTGTTTCCGAGAGGTGGAGAGCCAATTAAAGTTATTA